>JAQNCB010000012.1:55968693-55981854 GCA_030068295.1 Euristhmus nudiceps
TAAAGTGTAAGAAATGCCTTTTCTGCCACACGAATGCTGTTATTTCAGAGCCGAGTCCCAAACCAGAGTCGGTAGTGCACTTGACACCATTCCCTTAACCATTTCCCTATTCAATAGTGAAAGAGTGAAGAGACAAGCTGCTAGGTCACTACTGACTTCATTTGGTACGTGCCCTCTGAAATCTGGCAAGCTGATTGGTTGAGGCGAATTTCCCACCGAATCCGAGTCAGTGTCGACCTCTTGTGGCGGTTTCATGAACTTTCTTCCATATTTGGTTACTTTTATTTTTCTATGAATATTTTTTAAAAATCTGCGATGCACTGAAGCCACAGAACCTGAAGCGCAATATAGCGAGGGATCACTGTATTTACAATTTTAATTAATTAAAGCATTATTCTGATTTTGCAGCGTGTATAAGGTTTATTATTTATTTTCTCATTTCTGATTGGCGGAAAACCATCAAATAATTCTTGATATCGCATCGCTGCCATCGGTTAACTGGCACGACGACTGCGCAGCCCTCCTCATAGTGAGAAAAGAAAATGCTGCATGGTGTAATCTCTCTATTTCAGCTGTTCGGAGTGCAGAGTACACGACAGAACACAACGGCGAAATACTGAGCCAATTAAATAAAGTTTACAGCTCTGGATCGCAGTGCTTCAGACCTGGCACAACCGTTTGCCACGGGGCGTTTCTATTTTATATTTTTGTCCTCTTCTCTCATCCCAGACAATATTTTTCTTTTTTTTCCTGAACATCAAAAAAAAAAACCCTGATTAAATCATGTTAGTTGAAAAGAACGTAAAATTCAAAATAAAAACAGTCCGCCACTCACGCTGTACAAGTACAAAATTACGATTTCATCACACAAATTCGGAATCTGTGCTCAAGAATCGTTATAATTACACCAAAAACCCTAACGGTTTACAGGTACGCTCTAACAAAATGAACACTGGCTGATGTGTAAAATAAATAAATACTTGTTGCCATAGTGAGGAATGCATTCCGTTTCTGCAGCAGTACAGTGTATAAATAACGCCTCATTAAACACGTCTGAGTTTATTAACCCGGTGAACAGAGTCACGCAAATATGAGAGAAGGAATATCACGCCCCTACCTGATCTCCTTTCTCATTGGTCACAGTAAGCCTGTAGTAAATTCTCTTATAAATCGTGTCAAATCTGGAAGATGGAGACTGAAGGTACACAAACAGGGAGCCATTACGAGGTGAAACTCGCAGAATCGGAGGCTCCAGGATGGCTACAAGATAAATAATAATAAATACAAATGTAAAATAATAACAACTGCATAGCAATATAATAAAGGCTGCATTACACAAAATCAAATAATACAACAATAAGGCAAATTAAAATTTAAGGGAAAAAATGTGTCGCATCACAAAATAGTCTTGAATTTACATCGTCATCCAGTCCAGTGGATTACCACAAAACATGCCAGAAATCTATAAAATCTATAAAAGGAAAGTATATACACACTACACAGGAATGGTGCAATCTGATTGGTTTCCTACCGAGGATACTAGAAATTATTACTCATTATAAAAAATTATTGTTTTTAATGAAATGCCATTAAATAGTTATTGTATTGTGCTGCTGCCATGGAATAACTGAATTGGGAGACGGGTAGATAATTATGGGTATAACCCAGTTCACCTCTGCATAAGTGTATCCTTATTAACATTAAAAACAACAACAAAAAAAAAGAAATATAGTTCAACTTACAACAAAGAAAAACTTTATTAACATTCTTTTTTAATCTGTAACAAAAAATATTTAAAGTGCACCAATTTGCCTGAAATTAAAAAATACATCCTTATTTAAACTGTAAACATTTTTTGGCAACTTATTGCACCATTTGATCTGAAAAACAAAAATCCTCTCTCCGCCTTTCTCTTCATTTCTGTTAGAAATGTTTCCTTATTGTTTACTGCATTTCAAATATCGCTGCGAAAATCCCTGACACCATAGCGCGACAATGAGAGCACCACTGCCACCTACTGTAGTGGAGGTGCAATTACACTTCATTCTAGTAGAGTATGGCAAACGCGCGCGCGAGATGGACAGAGAGCGAGAGAGAGCGAGAGAGAGAGAGAGGGTGAGATGGACAGAGAGAGAGAGGGAGAGAGAGAGCGAGACGGACAGAGAGAGAGAGCACGCGAGACGGACAGAGAGAGAGAGAGCGTGCGCGCATGTGAGACCGGACAGAGAGCGCACGTGAGACGAACAATTTATAATTTATTTTTCTGTACAAAATAGCACCCTGTAACATAACACCATATTTACATCAACTTTCCGTTCAAAATACGGAGAACCCGTCCTGGTAGCATCTCTGTACGACGGATCAGGAGAATATAAACCGCTCCAACCCCCTGCTCCTGCGGGAACGTGACGCTGCTCAGGAACGAGTTTTATCAGTGAGGAGGAAACATTTCCCTGCGAGCTGTTCCATGCAGCGCGGGAAGCGGAAGCCCGTGTTTGAGGCGGGGTCGGGAGCGCGGAGTGAAGTTGAGGAAGGTGGTACTCACTGTCTTGCGCCGGTTTAAATGGACGGGCGAGGTGAGTTGTGGAGATCTCGTTCCCTGAAAAGGCTGTAACGTTGATGTAGTACGTCTCCTCCGGCTCAGACAAAGCCTCCGTTAGGTTACAGAGTAACGGGGGAGACACGGCCTCACAACCGTCCACCTCCGTCCAATTCTTCCTGCACATTCACACAGACACAACAAGGACCTGCAATCAGTCTGATTAAAGTGCAACGAGATGGACCAACACGTCTCATGATGGACCGGCGTCCATCACACTGCACTAATGCGCGTCTCTAATGGACTAACATGTCTCTTACTGGACTAATGTGTCTAACGCTGGACTAATGCATCTCTCTAATGGAATAACGCGTCTCCTGCTTGACTAACGTGTCTCCTGATGGATTAATGCCTGTCTCTAATAGAATAACGTGTTTCCTGCTGGGCTAATGTATCTCTCTAATGGACTAACGTGTCTCCTGATGGACTAACGTGTCTCCTGATGGACTAATGCCTGTCTCTAATAGAATAACGCGTCTCGTGGTGGACTAACGTGTCTCTCTAATGGACTAACGTGTCTCTCTAATGGACTAATGCCTGTCTCTAATAGAATAACGTGTCTCCTGCTGGACTAATGTATCTCTCTAATGGAATAACGTGTCTCCTGCTGGACTAATGCATCTCTCTAATAGAATAACGCGTCTTGTGGTGGACTAACGTGTCTCCTGCTGGACTAACGTGTCTCTCTAATGGACTAACGTGTCTCCTGCTGGACTAACGTGTCTCTCTAATGGACTAATGCCTGTCTCTAATAGAATAACGTGTCTCCTGAAGGCCTAATGCATTTCTCTAATAGAATAACACGTCTCGTGGTGGACTAATGCATCTCTCTAATGGAATGATGTGTCTCCTGATGGACTGACGTGTCTCCTGCTGGACTAATGTATCTCTCTAGTGGACGTGTCTCCTGCTGGATTAAGGCATGTCTCTAAAGAAATAACACGTCTCCTGCTGGACTAATGCACCTGTCTAATGGATTTTGTGTCTCCAATGGAATAATTTCTCTCATGAAGGACTAATACGTCTGTCCGATAGACGAACGAGTTTGTAAACATCACAAAGTCAGATGAGCTCCATACTTAAAGCAGGACTTCAGGGAGCAGAAGTTGACTCTGTAACGCAGTCCTGCAGGAGACCCGGGTCCTGCCCTCCAGCTCAGCAGGTGAGTGAAGTGCTGGGAGCTCAGCACCAGGGCGATGGGAGCAGGTACCTCCGCACACAGTACTAAAGGAAGAAAGGAGGAAGCAGTGTGTGATGTTATCTTACTGCTGGAGAAAAGTGCACTAGATTCAGTTCCGTTCAAAGGCAGAAGCGTGGTACACACCTGAGCAGGAAACAACCAGCAGGAGCAGCGTGTAAACCTGAGGAGCCATAACAACAGGGACCCCGTCCTGCCTCCTGCCTCCTGCCTCAGCATAGCACTGCTCAGCCTTCAACAAGCCTATCACCACTCATTCCTCCTCTTATAACCCACAGCACACACATAATATTAATACTGCTGTTATGACAATAATAGCGCCATGTTGCTAACTCTTAGCGTTAGCTCTGAAGCTAACCAGAAGTTTCACCACATCCTCTCACACAAGTGATTAAAAGTCACCGACCGTTACCACGATTTTAAAATTCAGTCTTCAGCCTCGGTTCAGTAGGAAATTAAATCATTAATCTCTCGAGGGCCTATTATTACACCTACACCGACACTAGCCAACGACACCGAACTATTTCTTAAATCCTAAAAATCCTGGAAACCAAGAAACCAGCACACTTCTCGGAATCCACTCAGGAGGACCCGTTTTCTCATTCACACCCGTATTCAGACAAATCCCGCCCCTCAATCGTGACCGTTACTCCATAGCTCTTGTGATGATTGGACATTGAACTGTCTGAGAAAGCGAACAACAGTTGGGAAAGGAAGCCCGTTCGGCACAATTACAGGTACAAAACAAATAAGAGTCCCCTAAAGGATCGATTGGCATCAACCAAATAAAAGTCCTGATCTCCGGCGTGCACGGAATAATTAAACTTTTTTTTTTTTTTTTTTTTAAATACATATTATTAATCAATATTTAATAGAGTTTTTTAAAAAGTTATTTTATTAATAAAAAAAAATTAACAGCTTTTCCATGACGTCAGGTTAGATATACAGTTATTTCAAATGTCTTGCAAAGCATCAGCAGAATATCTGAAGAGAGGGAGTGAAACACCTGTGCTTTATTTTTAACTGTAAGAAATATTTTATTTTCAGTATATTGTTTTAAAATTTTTGAAAACTAATTATATATATATATAAATACACACACACACACACACACACACACACACACACACACACCCCGGTGGCGTAGTGGTTAGTGCTGGGCTCATAATCAGGAGATTATGGGTTCAGATCTTGGTGAGACCCCCACCGTGATAAAAAAAAGTCTTAACCAAAAGTGTGCCTTTGTCCCACCCAGCAGTATAAATGGGTACCAGTAAAAATACTGGGAAGGGAACTTGCGATGGACCAGCGTCCCGTCCAGGAGGAGTTGAACTCCTAGCCACGTCACGCTACAGAAACCAGGGATAAACACCGGCGCTGATGAGCCACGAGGCTCGGGTGTAAAAGCCCACAGACCTTACCTACCTTACCTGCACACACACACACACACACACACACACACACACACACACACACACCTGTATATATCAATCTTGGCTTGGCTTCACGAACGAAGATTTTCAAGGATGACCACGTCCACGTTGACTGCGACTGCAGGTCCGTTCTTTACTAACGAGGCCGATCCGCCACAAGCAAGTTCTGGTGCAGTAGCAGCAGATAAAAGTTTGATTGGCACCTGGGTTTGAAGTTGCAGAAGAAGCTCTGTCTTTCTTCTTCTGCCGTTTTTCTTCCAGGGCTCCACGCTGGTTGGTGAGGTTGGAGGCATTATTAGTTGAGCAACGCCAATCATCACGCTCAGCGGACAAAATGGGCCACTGGTTCAGGTTTTTCAGTCTTATTCAGGTTCTTGTTGCTCTACACTTGCTTGTAGAGTCTGCCAAAGGAGCTGTTAGCCTTGGAAAGTCTACTCTCGATTTCCTTATCAATCATGGTGTCAGATGTGATGGTGCAGCCCAGATAGGTAAACTCCTGTACTTGTTTCTTTTCAGTGTCATCGATGTTGTTGAAAGGTGGATGATATTCCTCCAAGGGTGCAGGTTGGGAGAAAAAGATCAGCCTTCTTTCAGCTGACCTTGAGGCCGAAAAGCTGGGCATCATCTGCAAAACAGGACATGATTCTCTGAAGAGCTGCTTCCGAGTGGGTGACAAGGGCAGCGTTGTCTGCAAAGAGTAAGTCTCGAACTAGCCTTTCCTGGGTCTTTGTGTTGCCTCGTAGCTGCCGTCCAGACGGAGAAAGTAGGAGTGGAAGATGCAATCATCTACCTGCTTCACCGAACTCTCTCACCTGGATGGGGCAGCGGTGCTGCAAGAATCACATTCCTGCACTTCTTCAATGCCTTCAGCACAATCCAGCCTCTGCTCCTCAGGAGTGAACTGTCACAGATCGGAGTACACTCACACCACGTGGACTGGATCACTGATTACCTGACAGAAAGACCTCAGTATGTGTGGCTGGGGGGTGGCATTGTCAGACAGGCTGCTGTCATTGCCCTGCTCCACTGACAGACTGAGGAGAACGTTCCTCCAACATGCCATCAAACTTTTTAAACTCTAGCATGCGGGGGAGATACTAACATAACACAACACACACACACACACACACACACACACACATGCATACCTGCTTAGCGACAAAAGCTTCAGATGTCCGTGCTTGTTCAGCATCGGTCCTGTTTTTGTTAGGTCTCTGCGTGTTCAGTCTTGGAATGGCGATTCGAATTATAGTCCACAAACTAAACTAAAATCATCACCTCCAAGTCTGAGGCCATGGTTCTCACCCAGAAAGGGGTGGAATGGACCATCTGGGTCTGGAATGAGGTCCTCCTCCAAGTGGAGGAGTTTGAGTATCTCGGGGTCTTGTTCACGAGTGAGGGAAGGATGGAGCGGGAGACTTCCACCTTTTCTGTCACACGAATCCAGTTTCAGAGTCGAGTCCCAAACCGGAGTCGGTAGTGACCTTGCTGCCTTTCCCTATTTAATAGTGAAAGAGTTAAGGGAAAGGTCGCAAGGTCACTACTGATTCCGGTTTGGGACGCGGCCTCTGAAATCTCGCAAGCTGATTGGTCGAAACGAATTTCCCAGTATTTGTGTAATACAAGAAGAAGAAGAGACTGGGATCCGAATCCGAGTCAGTAGTGACCCCTCGCGGCATTTTCCTGAACTTTTTCCCTATTTTTCCTTATTTTTCGATGAATAATTAAAAAAAAAAATGTGCGATGCACCGAAGCCGCAGAAACTGAAGCGCGATATAGCGAGGGATGACTGTATTTACTTTTGTTTTGTCTCTATAGATGAAGATCAGAACATATTAGAAGACTGTAAGAACTCTCAAGCTCAGCACACGGCTCTCGCTCCTTTATCTCCCAGACTCCACGTTGGATTTCCTACTTGAAATAAATTGCTAATCCTTTATCATTGTTTTAATCGACCGCCCTCTTTTTGGGGGAGAGCGTTCTTACGATTAAGGGACAGCGGATGTTCTGGTTGAACTGCAGACTCATTTGCACGTGTTCAGACGTTTCTGGGCATCGTGTACACGGCGTGGAATTCAGTGTGGAATTTCCTCAACTCCATTTATGAGAAAATAAAGTAGAGGGAACCAGATTTCACTCGGCATCGAGTCAACAAATTAATATTTTGATTGTATCACACTCAAACTGTTATGAAATGAAGGTCGGCGCCGAGTTCAGTCTGCTGATTGGTTCTAATGTGAAATGGGATTATGGATAATTTATACTATGGAGAACATTCAAAAACGTCCAAATAACGTCCAATATTTAACATTCCTGAGCTTTCATTCAGTCCTGGAGCCAAAAGGTCCAAAACAGGACAGGACAGCTTTCTCTAAAAAAACAAAAACAAAACCTTAACACACTTTAACTCTTTGAGAACAAACTTTTATTTACACTCTGTAAAGTTAAATTATAGAAATGTATAAATTATATATAGCAGGTGGTGCACTACATTTGAACAAAAATAAATAAATAAATCTCTTTCCATGATTTAAAGGGATGTATTTACATTGCAGTTGTGAACAGTCGATCACGATCAGTTCAGGATCAGTTCATTTCAAATGTTTACATCTCATCTGATCCGGTAATGAAGAGAACCAGGGACATTGTTCAAGTCAGAGAAAGAGTGACAGAGGGAAAGAGCGCGAGTGAGTGAAAGAGAGAGAGAGAGAGAGAGAGAGAGAGAGAATGCGTGAGTGAGACAAAGTGTGAGTGTATGAGAGAGAGAGGGAAAGAGAGAGAAAATGGGGGAGGGAAAGAGAGGGGGTGAATGAATGAGTGAGAAAGAGCGAGAGTGAGGGAGAGACAAAGAGAAAGGAAGAGAGAGTGAGAGAATGAGAGAGCAAGGGTGAACAAGAAAGAGCACGATAGAGCATGAGAGTGAGAAAGAGAGAGGGGGAGAGTGAGAAAGAATGAGAGAGGGAAAGAGAGTGAGAGAGAGAGTAATAGAGAGAGATAGTGAGAGAGCGAGAGAGAGAGTGAGAAAGAGCAAGAGAGGGAGAGAGAGAGAAAGAGTGAGAGGGAGAGAGTGTGTGTGTGAGAGAGAGAGAGAGAGAGAGAGAGAGAGAGATCACCTTGTTTGACTTCATTTTGATCTAAAGACAGAAAAAAAACAATTCAAGTGCAAATAAAAGGTTTTCACTTCCTGTGTGATTCTCTGAAGTCTTTGTTCTGGGTGTGTGTCTGTGCATGTGTGTGCGCATGTGTGTGTGCGCATGTGTGTGTGTGCATGTGTGTGTATGTGTGTGTGCGCATGTGTGTGCGTCCACTGCTCCCACACTAACACATCATATTTGCTAGAACTACACAATGGAGTCTGTGATCCAGAACCTTCTGAAAAAACCAGAACCTTCTACTCATCATGGTGCAGCTTTACTCAGAGATGTGTGTGTGTGTGTGTGTGTGTGTGTGTGTGTGTGTGTTCTAGTCGCTTTATTTTTGTTCAAGTATTGCATGTACATCCTGGCGAGCCTCGATCTAAAAATAAAATAAACTGTCCCTTTAAAATCACAGCACCTCTGAGGGTCACATCCCCAGTGGAACGTCTGAATGCCGACGCCCACTCCATGAGCACACGAGCATCTCACAAACACGCTTAGGTGCTGCCAGGTCACACAGCTGTTTTTAACCCATCCAGCTGTGCAGCAGAGCAAACAAACATGTTATCATCTGACCAGCTGAGAGCAGATGTTCTTCTGTCCATCACTACTCTTGTTTCCTTCCCTCTCTGTTCGTTCACAGATAAATGGTCTAGACGTCCTGTACGAGCTCTGGTTTATCCACACTGTTCGAACAAATTCAACTGAATTCCCAAAAACCTCCTGTGCCTATCGATATTTACAGTGTATTTGCCATCTACCACAGCTGCATGTACAGATGTTAGAGGGGAAATTATAACTTTGGTTGTTGTACTATTTTGTTGTTTACATTTAGATATTTAACTCTTCTTTCAAGGTTATGTTTTGGGTTAGATTTGTGTTTGCAGGATTACACAAAATGGTATGCGTGAATTTTGGAAGCCTCCCTTTGATCTTAGGGATTAACGTGTTGACATCACAGGTCCAGCAGGGGGTGCTGTGGAGTCTGCAAATTTTTTTTATTATTTTTTTTTTTGCAAAAAGTTATAGATGTTCATTAAATTTCTCCATCAGAAAGACTCCATCCAAGGAAGACTCCCTTTGATCTTGGATATGATTTTTTTTAAGGATTCTTTCACATTGGGAGAAAAGACAATATTTTTGGAAATGTCATATTAGAGAGCGGCGCGGTGGTGTAGTGGTTAGCACGTGCACAGCAAGAGGGCCTGGGTTCGATTCCCAGCCTGGGCGTTTCTGTGTGGAGTTTTCATGTTCTCTCCCCGTGCTTGTGTGGGTTTCCTCCGGGTACTCCGGTTTCCTCCAACAGTCCAGAAACATGCACAGTAGGCTGATTGGCTGTTCCAGACCTCCCTTAGGTGTGTGTGTGTGTGTGTGTGTGTGTGTGTGTGTGAGTGCCGACCCTACGATGACCTGGTGAGCTGTCCAGGGTGTACCCCACCCTCACCCAGAGTCGGCTGGGATGGGCGCCAGCCTCCCCACGACCTTAATTAGGATTAAGTGGCTTAGAAAATGAATGAATGAATGAATGTCATATTAGGGAAAATCCAGCAGGGGGCGCAGTGTACTTTTTATCTTTTGCAGTAAGTTGTGTGTGGATTATTACAATTTCTACCACCGGTGTGGTGATGGGCAAGGAAGGGCAGTTGCTGCTATGCAATACGTGGTATTTTTTTTTTTTTTTGCAAAAATTTACGGGAGATGTTCATTAAATTTTTACCAGAAATGAAGCTTTGAACAAGGAAGACTCCTTTTCCTTTTTCCTCTTCTTCCTTCTGAATGAAGAAGATTTTTGCTGATAATTTGGAACAAATTCTGATTCCAGGAATTTTTTAAAGGATTCTTAAACATTGTGAGAAAGAACAATTGTTTGGAAGTGTAATATTACAGCAGGCCCAGCAAGGGGAGCTGTGTACTTTATGCACGGATTTTTTTTTTTTACTTTACAAAATTTCTACCAGAGGTGATTCCTTAACATTGTAGCACAGGACAGTTTTTGGACGGGCCACTTTACAGGAGGAGCAGCAGGGGGGTGCTGTGCCCTTTCTGTAATTTTTATTTATTTATTTTTTTAATTTGCATGTGGATTTTTACAACATTTCTATTCGAATGAATGCTTTTTACAAGGAATTCTCCTTTTGATTTTGTACATGATCTAGAACAAATCATGGATCCAGGAATTCTTGAAAGGATTCTCGAACATTGGGAGAATTTTTTTGGACATATTACAGCACGCCCAGCAGCGGGCACAGTTTACTTTTTTATTTTTATTGATTCTTTAACATGCCGTCTGATGGCCTGGTGAGCTGTCCATGGTGTATTCTGCTCTCGACCAGAGTTGGCTAAGATAGGCACCAGCCTCATGCGACCCTAATTAGGATTAAGCGGTAAAAAAAAATTGAAAGAATGAAAGGATTCTTTCACATTTTTAGATAGGTCAGTGCCCTGCGATGGCCTGACGAGCCACCCAGAGTCGGCTGAGATGGGCGCCAGCCTCTCCGTGACCCTAATTAGGATTAAGCGGTTCAGAAAGTGAATTTAATGGACAGGACAGTTTTTTGGATGTGTCATATTACAGCAGGCCCAGCAGAGGGCGCTGTGCACTATTATTATATTATCATGAATGTTTATTTATTTATTTTATTTTTCTATTTTTTTTTTTTTTTTTGCAATAATTTATGTGCAGATTTTTTACAATATTTGTACCAGAGTTGGGGCTTTGAACAAGTAAGACTCCATTATATTTTGTCGGTGACCTGAAACCTATGATGGAATACTTGAAAGGATTCTTTAACATTATGAGATTATGTTCCTGTTGCTCTCTCCGAGTGCTCTTTCTACTTGAAACACAGCCCTACAATTTAAAAAATAAAAAAATCTTTAAGCCGAGCTCGCTTTGTACAGACAGTGACGCTGAGTAACACAAATCTGGCCCCTGAGACCTGCTCCAAACAGGTATACACCTCCATCTTTATATAAATACAAGCAAATGTACGTGAGAGGAACCCAGGCTCCCTCTAGCAGAGAGCGTTCCGCTGCCATCCTCTACATTACACTAAAATGCACAGAAACGCCGACGTGAAGACGCCACCTGTGCTTTATACACTCCACGTCTTCATCTGTTCAGGTAGGGTGACGTCAAGTCCTCGTCTTCGCCCTCAGACGGACAGCAGTCTGAGTCTACAGTGCCTGCGTGCGACGCCATGTACCCAGTTCTCATGTGCTCGCACACATCGGCGTCAGAACCGTCACTGTGCTCCTCGTGGCTGCTCTGGGACGGTGTGCGCGTGTGGCGTAACCGGGCCACGTGAGCTTCCAGGGCACTTCCGGAATCTTCTTCTAATTCTTTGAGTATTAAAGGAATCAGAGACTCGGTGGCTTCACTCGGGTCATCAGTTTCCTCCGCCCCCTCCACCAGCATGGACTTCAGCACCACCGACAACAGGTTAACATTCCCTGAATCATCATCTTCCTCTTCTTCCTCCTCCTTCATTGGCGCTCTTGCCGCCCTCCCGTCTTTTACATTCAGAGGATTTAAGTTTTTCCGAACTGGATTATGCGAAGCTGCTTCGGTGTAACCTTTGACCCCGTCGTCCATAAGCTCAGAGAGCAATAATGTCTCTCTGGCATCGGTGGGTGTGTCCTCAAAGCTGCACCGCCCCGAATCTTCTGCGGCGTCATACACGGATGCCGACCTCCCGCTGCTCGCCGTGTTCTCTGACTCGCTGGGAACCGCTCGCCCCATGTAGCCATGCTGGCTCTCTTCATCCTCATCATCCTCATCCGGGTCCCCGTCGTCGTTGCTCTGTTAACACGGAGACATAAAGAGGGGAAACACTCATTCCTTTAATGCAGAATGTAACAAAAACATGATCAGGAATAAACATCAGGATGGAACAAGCATCCGGACCTGAGGGACACCGCTCCCTTTGTTCTCCTTCTTCTGCAGCAGCGCTTTCAGCGTGTGTATCTGTACACCATGCTCCACCTCGATGAGTGATATACACGTCTCCTCCGGGGACAGGAAGTAACCAGGAGCAAGAGCGATCTGTGTGTGAGGAAACAGCAGGATGATGTGGTTTAAAAAAAAAAGAAAGAAAGAAAGAAAGAAGTTAGAAAGTCAAGGCGCAGTTCCAGTGAAGCTGAGACGTGGAACATGCGCTTGGGCCGCCTACGTACGTTTTTCATGCCGCACGAGAATATGAGAATGGGGTTTGTCTGGAAAGTCTTTTCACGTGTCGCTTCTTTTCATACTGCGGTCTGACCTTTAAATGGTGACCAACACTGAAGGACGTCAACTACACTGCTTTCTGCTCTCTCTCCTCCATCGCTCTTTTTTCTCTTCTCGTCATTTATTATTCAGTTCTACTGAAACTCAACTGAACGACTGGAAAGGGGGAAAACTGAACAATGCTTTCAAGCAAACACTATTATTATTATTATTATTATTATTATTATTCCTCGTACTACTTGTGACTTGATGAACTGAACTATTTCTAACTGAACGTTTTCAGTCTGGATGTGTTTAACGTCACATCAAATTCTGGAAGTTTTTAAAGATTTTTTAACACTGTTACACGGGACAATCTTTGACATTTTAGTCCATATGTACAGTCATCCCTCACTGTATCGCGCTTCAGGTTCTACAGCTTCAGTGCATCACGGATTTTTTTTTAAATATTCATCGAAAAAATAAAAAATAAAAATAAAAAAGTGCAGTAAAATGCCGCGAGGGGGCGCTACTGACTCGGATTCGGTTCTCGGCTTGACTCTGACTCCAACTTTGAGTGCTGATTC
>JAQNCB010000012.1:56034698-56045203 GCA_030068295.1 Euristhmus nudiceps
CCTGCCAATTTCATGTTGCTGTAAAAATGCATAAATTATAAAATATATTTACTTTACTGAGGTACTTCACATTGGACAAGAAACTAAATAAATGTCCCAAAAAATGCGACTTTTAGTCCAGTGCAACTTGTATATGGGTTTTTCCTCTTTATCATGCATTTTTGGCTGATGCGACTCATACTCCAGTGCGACGTATAGTCCGGAAAATACGGTAAACGCTTATTTTTTTTGTTATTTCAAAAGTTTTTTTTTTTATCCCACCCAAGTTCTCCCCTACTTTGGTCGTATTCCAATTCCCACCCTTCAAGCACTGCCTTCCCTATCACACTACCTAATTAGCCTAATGTGCATGTCTTTGGGGAAACCCATGCAAACACAGGAAGATCACGCAAACTCCAGATAGAAGCACCATCTCCTGCCAAGACCAGAACCCGAAACCCAGACCTTCTTGTGGCAGGTCTGCTAACCATTATGCTACCATGCCACCCCTATATATGACTATGAAAGAGTGTTCTCACTAGAGTTAATGATAATGCAACAATTAGAACTTCCTCCTTTCTCAGTATGCATTCACTTAATGAGTGACTTGGTCATGATGCCTTAAATGATAATTATCTAAAATGTTATCTTTTAATTTGCACTGCCCTAAACTGAAAAAGAAAAATATATAAATTGGAGTACAATTATGAAGCATAATTATGAAAGTGAAGTCGATCAGGGTGAGTCATTATCTTGAGTGGTGAAGCAGATGAAGCTTAATGGCCACCTACTGATTCTGAAGAGTTCAAGGTTCTGTTATTAACGATGTCCTTTTTTAGATTGCCTCCTGTAAGATACCCCCTCCGTGAAGCTGGAGCACAGATGCAGGGAAGATAAGGACCACGTAATAAGCTGTGCAGTTATCATTATTGCTCGAACTGTGCTACATTTTTAAAGGTGTTCTTGGTAGGATGATGGGATAAATAGACAGACAGACAGAAAGACAGACAGACATCTACAAATATCAGGCATATAATTAAAGCTACTGACAGGTGAATACCAATAACACTGATTGCTGATTGGGGTATATTGGGTAGCACGTGAAAAGTCAGTTTACAAAGTTGTTGTGATGGAAACGGGTAAAATTGTGGAGTTTTCCTGTATTCCTGGGATTTGGTAGTTAGTCATTACCAAAGGTGGTCAAAGGAATGACAACCAGAATCATGGGCTCATATGCTGCTGTATATTGTGCTGTAGTACAAATTGCTGAAAAAAGGTAATGCTGGCTATAATAGAAAGCAAGGCAGATTGCTGTGTATGGGGTTCAGCAGCTGCCAACCAGCCAGAGTTCCAATGCAAACCTTCATCCAATGCCAAAAGCACCTACAATGAACACATAAGCATCAGAACGCGACCATTAATGTTGAGACGAATGACGAATACCTCTTTCTGGTCTGGAGACGCCTTGATACACTTAAGCCCCATATATATTTTTTGTTGGACTGGTTAGTGTAATCAGAAATTCAGGTATAGGTTTATGCATATTATTCTGAAAGGTTGTGTGTGAGTGTGTGCGTATTAATAGCCACGGTGGAATGTGGTTAATTATAATTATGTGGCAGCTTGGGAAAACCCATCAAAGGTTGCTATGGCTGATTTCTGCCAAGCAGCCAAAAATGACAAAAAATTAGTCAGTATCCAAAATGTTTTTTTTTTTTGTTTATTTTTTTCCCTTGGCAAATTTTGACTGAAACAGAGTATCTGAGGATTTTTAAACCTTGCTAGTTAAATGTTATTCCTTCACATGATAAATGTTCCATTTGAGGACATGCGTGTGCTGTACCGGGCAGCATGGTGGCGTAGTGGTTGGCACATCCTCCTGACAGCAAGAAGGTCCCGGGTTGGAATCCCAGGCCCAGCAAGAGCATATCTGTGTGGCGTTTGCATTGGTTTCCTCTGGGTACTCTGGTTTCCTCCCACAATCCAAAGACATGTACCTTAAGTTAATTGTTTGGTGTGGGCTTGAATGGTTTTGCGGGTGTGTTGACCCTGTAATGGTCTGATGATCTGTCCACGGAGTACTGCACCTTTGCGCAGTGTTGGTTGAGATGGGCTCCAGCTTCCACTCTTCTGCAAATGGATAAGGGTCAGTGAGTGGGTGAGTGGGTGGGTGAGTGGGTGAGTGAGTGGGTGGGTGAGTGGGTGAGTGAGTGGGTGGGTGGGTGGGTGAGTGTGTGAGTGAGTGAGTGGGTGAGTGAGTGGGTGGGTGGAAACGGATCCTGCTCTTGTGTAGAGTGGTGCTCCAAAGGAAATGTGTCTCGTTGTGTTCCTGCACCTTCAGCTCTGATATGTACAGTGTGTGTGTGTGTGTGTGTGTGTGTGTGTGTGTAATTAGTGTGTATGCATAAAAGTAACGTTTCATGAAAGAATCATCTGAGAAGCTGTATCCAGTCTGATTATAATCGGATCCAAATTCTTGAGGTTCTTGAGTGTAACAGTGTTGGTTCAGTACTGAAGGTTCTACACAACCAGCACAGCATCTCCTTGAGTTTCAGCTCTCTGTACCGACGTAGCTTTAAATCCTCGCATTATAAACAGATAAAGCAATATCGACCAGCAGCCGTCTGGAGTTCAGGCTTCTGCTCTGGAACACATGAAGGAAGTCCGTGTGATCAGTTTGCACAGTGATTTGTTTTATTATTGATTTGATTCGCAGCTCACTGCCTCACGAACCAGAATACTGTGGTGAAATTCCAAAATCCCATTCACGTGAACAAACCCTGCCCTGCGGACGACGCCGTCATGTAATACAGCTATATTATCCTGTGTGTGTGTGTGTGTGTGTGTGTGTGTGTGTGTGTGTGTGTGTGTGTGTGTGTGTGTGAATTGGCTGGTTCGATGGTAATTATAGTGTTGAGTTGGAATCATTTTATTTGGTATAATGCTACATGGGAACGACACAATCCTATTGGTTCCCTATTTCAGGACAGGATGATGATGATGATGATGATGATGAAGTCAGTGTTCGTGAATGTTCTGAGATATCCACCAAGCCTGGGGTGCATAAATATTTTTGTATGTACTACACTGAAAAATCAGCCCAAAAAGCACACCAAAATGAGAATTGTGTTTCTGGTTTTTATGTATTTTTTAAAATAATTTTTTTGAAATTGTGACCGGTGCGAGCAGACGAGGGCGGTGTGACCGGATCTCTCCGACTCTCCTGAAGAGTTTGAGTATGGACTCTGTGGAAACACCAAGAAAAGCAAACTAAAACGAGACCTTGATGGTTTATTCTTGTAAATATTTTATCAGTGACAGAGGCGGGTCCGTCCTGAAGTACGCTCTGTGCATCTAATACTAAACTAAAATTAGATTTTCGTGGGTTATTTTTCTATTTTGTCGTGTTCTCCTGATCCTGACTGCTCCAGGAGAGTGACACAAACTGAGAGTGTCTGTTGTTTTGTTTTTATTTAAGCGTTATACACCATGTGTTTAATCCCGAGATCGTGGACCAATCAGATTGTGTTTGTGTTTTCAAGCACAAATATGTTGTCGTTCCGCCTTTAGCCTCATTTACAGCATGGAGTCGTTCCACCATCATTTCAACAAACTGAAGCAGCATAGCATTTGTTTCCATCCGGTGTCGGGTTCGTTTCTCACCGACGTCTTGAATCGATGAGGGGAAAAACTGAACCACTCCATAAAGTCTTCTCCTGCACATCCCGAACACTTTCAATAGGGTTAAGGTTCCGGACTCTGGGGGGCCAATATATATGTGAAAATGACTCCTCATGCTCCCTGAACCTCTCCCATTTTATATCAGTGACATCAGGGAAGAAAAAGTGCTTTGATTTGATTTGATTGGTAACCTCCTCATTCAGCTCATCAGCGCCTTCATTTTATTGCCACGTTAATGTTGCTGAGCCTCGACCGGACCAACCAGCATGAACTGACAGATGATAAAAACTCTGGATAATCCTCAAAACGAATAAAAAGTATAAAAATAAAGGATAACGGTCATGTTTTAGTTTGCTTTTCCTCCGTTCCTGTGTAATATGTACTGAAGCGGAAGCTCCGGCTCTGTGGATATCGCGGTCCTCTTTCCTTACCCAGCGTTTCACCGGATGTTTTTTGGGAGGGTGGGGACTGAAGTAGGGTATCACCCCGTGTACCATGTGGAGGTGTTGTGTTTACAGGACCGCAGTAATGTATTATTCTAATGAACAAATTGGACATGTGTACAGGATGAATGTTTGAGTTGCTTTTCCTGATGGAATAGAGTTTAGTGCTCACAGAGTGGAAAGTGTTTCTGTTGTGCTGCTGTGTGTTCGTGGAGGATCTGTACATCAGGACACGATGTTCTGTGGGACTGATGATGAAGAACCCGTGCTGTTTTTGGTGGTGATTATGACGTATCTGGTCCAGTTGAAATGAAACGGACTTTAGGTTACAGCAGCACTTGTGTTGTGGTGTTGTTGTCTTTCTGCAGAGACCAAACCTTTAATGAATTATTTTGTTTTGAGCCAAGAACATGTAACGAGCGCAAAACCTGCCGATCGCAATTAAAATGTTTTAATTCGTTTTTTTTTTTTTTTTTACGTTTTCTTAATGTTCAGTGCTGAACAGTCGAAATGGTTTCCTGGATGTTATTAGATGTGATGAAACCGAGTACATGTTGAAATTGGAGAGGTTTTATGTGGTTGTTGTTAATGGAGTGAAGGTTTCTGCTGGTTATTGCCAAGGTCACATGACCAAAAGAACTTTGTTCATTCTCAGGATATAAAATGTGTTGTGAAGCTTGTGGTGGCTTTTAATGGTGGTGGCTTTTGTTTTCTGTCTGTATATAATCTACACATTTTTTTGAGTAATGTTTACATGAAATTTGTGAGGACTGTTGGTATAAAATGGTAAGTGATTGATTTTATTGATTTTTATTTTGATTGTCTTTCTTTACCTAATAAAAGAAATTCTGGAAATTTAATGTACAGGAGTGGATTTTATTTACTTGGGAAAGAAGTTGGGCTGTTTTTCTACATTAACAAAGGGAAAGAAATTCACCTTTTTATGTATTATATTTTTCATTAAAAATACATTTTGTTTCTGTTTTCTTGAAATTAACAGTAAAATGTTTCTAGTTTAACAAGTCGTTTCAACACCTGGAGAAACTCTGGAAGGATGTGCTCAAACGTTCGACTGGAGGCTCACGAACACGAGCTAATGTTACTTCTTTCCCCAGAAAAACAGAGTCGATTTCATGAAAAATTCTTATTCATTTAAGAAAAACTGGAACTTTTTTTTTTTTTTTTTTTTTTTTTTTTTTTTTTTTTTCTTCCCCTGCATAAAATTGTGTCTTATTAAGGACGTGTCTGTAACGATTCTCAGTCATCCGGGTCATAATGTCCAAGTCGTGTGGTTTCCTTCTGTCCACTGGACTGGAATTTTTGTTCAAGATGTTTCACGTCCTATCCAGGGAGCTTCTTCAGTGCTTAAAAACTCATGCAGGCAACCATAATTTATACTCTGTGGTTCAGGACTCACCCTTCCTAAGAGGTGTTAGTTTCACTGAGGCCAGGGTGGTTACAGAGTCGTTAGGGTCTCTGTCTCTGAACGAAGCAGGGGTGTGTGTGTGGGGGGGGGGGTGAGGTAGCGGACACGTCTTCAGGTAGCGAAATGTCTTCAACCAAATTTCCAGTCCAGTTGACAGAAGGAAACAACACGCTTTGGATCTTATTAAGGACATTTTTTTTTATTATTCTTTGTTGCCAATTGTCAATATTTTTGTGATTTCTGGAAAAAAATAATAATAAATTGGGGGAGGGGGGGAATTGTGAATCCACCCCCAACACCCACCGCTGGTCTTGACTTTGTGAGATGTGCAAAGAATTTTAAAACCTGAACTTTTTTCCCTGCCAAGCCGGTCCTTTTCATCGCCCCCTCATGGCAGCAACTGTAACTACACCATGTACATCTGTGCGTGCGAAACTCTCAGAAGTGATACGATCAACATGTGGCTCTTAAGGGTTTTCATTAATGTTTTTTTTTTTTTTTTTAAAGTTTTGATTTGTGGTGTCTCGGGTGAGTAGGTGATATTTTTGCCTCTTCACCGTCCATAGAAGACCCCAGCTCGATAGTCCTGATGCATGAACAGGCCGTTGGCGACAAGTCTATGAAGACATTTTAAGGCAACTTCCAATTTGTACGTGATGGAAAACGTGACCGTATGGGTCACTGGTGTGTTTAAAGCGGGAGTTTTCTCAGAATATACCCATGTACATGTGGCAGTGGTGGCCTGGTGGTAAGGTGCTGGATTGCTGATCCCAAGGTTGGGGTTCAAGCCCCACTCTCAATGGCTGCTATCACATGGCGATGTGTGGAGTTGTGATCCCCATCGCTGAAATCTTTAGCATTGTAAGCTACGGCATGGCGTGCAGCTCGGCTCACATGTTACCAAGCCAACATCATGCGTCAGGTGACACACGGTGGTGCAACTGTAACGGTATGGGCAGGTCATTGAGGGAAACTTGAATGGGCAGCAGTACCATGACGAGATCCATAGTGGTTCTATTCTTGCGACCCCACAGTCACGCTCAGCCACGCCCTGCCCGGGTCTGGTGCAAGTGTCTTGATGACCAGGATGTCGTCGTTCTCCACTCGCCAACATGTTCGCCCGATGTGTCACCAATTGAACACCTTTTGGGATGTTCTGGCTCAGCGTTTACCAAACATACCAAACACTTCACACTAATCTGGTTGGCGAATTTTGCCATTGTGACTGAAGCATGCTTAAACAGAGCTCTCTACACCAGTCACTCTCTGTTTCACCCACACACCCATCCTCATACCATTTACAAGTTGCCCTGGTGCCCCGCCTTCATTTGCGCACTCGGCGTGACTGGAATTAGTGAAGCGTATTCAAACAGACTCTCTCTCTCAGCTACAGAGATCCTGTTGAGTGGAAGATGAGTATAAACAGCTACATGCTGTTACTTTCCCTGTGAGCACATTATTTCATTCACCGAACCGTTTAGTCCTACTAGAAGCTGAGCCCATCTCAGGCGACACGGTGTGAACGCTGGGCGCACCCTGAACATCTCACCAGACCACTGCAACGCCAACTCACACTCAGAGCTAAAGTCAATGTGGAACAGCACATACGCCCAATATCCACACCTTTGGACTGTTGGGGGAAACTGGAGTATCCGGAGGAAACCTGCACAACCAATGGGAGAACAAGAACTGGGTAAACATCACACAGAAGCAACACGAAGGGCTCAGAATGCGACAAAGACAGAGCACAGCATTGCTGTCCAAATGAGAACAGGGTACCAGCGTGACCTGGACAGACCTCAGGTACTCAGGAGAGGGAACGGACCCTGTACGCTGAAGGCCCATGAGTGGTTTTGCCGTGCAGAGAACCGGAGAAGAGAGGAAATGTTAGCAGAGAGAGCCATGACATCAGATGGAGAGTGAGGAGCAGGAACGAGGTCTGGAGATGGACAGCATCAGAGTTAGGAGTTTGCATGTTCTTCCTGTGCTTGTGTGGGTCCGGTTTCCTCCTACAGTGCAATGAGATGCATGTGTGTGTGTGTGTGTGTGTGTGTGTGCTGGCCCTGTGATGGACCATTCAGGGTGTACTCCGTCTTCATCCAGAGTCAGCTGAGAAAGACTTCAGATTGAGTAGCTCAGCAAATGAATGAATGAAGGAATGGATCCAGGTTCTCAGGAATCCATCTGGATTTGGGTTCGGGTTGCGTATTGTCTCCTCTCCTGTATTCATGGAACACAAACGACTCCATTTCACATGGCATCTCTGTTACAAATTTGCTCTGATGTCACGTGACAGACAGTCCGCTGACAGGAGTGTGTTCTCGTCTCTGCATGATGGGGGATCGTTCCTGGACTTGGAGCTTTGAGGGAGATGTGAAACTCTGTCATCACTGATGATTCGCGGTGTAGAGCTGGAAAGAGTGGACAGCTTTAAAGGGTACCTGTGGTCAATTTATATTACTAGCTCTTTAAAATAATCATGTTTGACCTCAGAGCTTCCGTTGGGCAACGTCAGTCCTTGCTTCTTGGCAAGTATGCGCGAGTGTCGCCACACTACAATTTCTACCAGGCATGCGCAGCGATATGTTGCCTTCTTCATTGGCTGCTCCAGCCCTGGTAGTGACACCAACTCGTTGTTTTGCCCTATTGGCTGGGCTGCGTGCAGCAGACACTGGTCCAAGATAACACTTTATCGGCCAGTGCCGAGCTGCGTGTCACCAGGAAAATAGCAGAGTGCAAAGCATACGGCTGCACAAACAACAAGCGCAGAAATCACGGAAAATATAACATGGCATCGGCACAGACCGTACTCTGAAAACGGTTCCTTTTCGGATGGAATTCAGGATTCCGTCAAGACCACTTCAACCCGACCTTCTAACGGCGTGACCTCCAGGCAGAACTACTTGGCACGAAGCCCGAGCTTTTGCGTCTCAAACCGGATGCTGTTCCTACGGAATTCCTACATAAAAAGTCAAAAGATGACAACGGACAGGAACTGGACAACCCGAAACTCTCTCAGCTTCTCAGTGGAATCATCTCCTCTTCTTTGAAATGTTGTATTCGATCTGCATCAGCATGCGGGAGAGCTCAGGGTCTCGGTTCCATAGCGCGGTGATGGAACGGGCTCTCACCTTTTCCATATCTCTGCAGCTCAGCAGCACTCTACTTTTCGCTCTGCCCCCAAAATCAACGCAAACGCACTTCCATCTCTGACATCTGCGCACCTGTATTCAGGACTAAAAATACACCAGGACTCCACACATCCTGCCAACCCCCTTTAAATAACTCGCCCCTCTGGGAAAAAGCTTGGGGCCAGGAAAACGGAGACATCGAGTTTCCTCAGCAGCACTTAGTGCAGAATCATCAAGTCTCCTCGAAGCTCCGCTATCAGCGAATCATGCAGCGAATCCACTCCGACCACATTACAGTCTGATCTTACTCCAAACCACCAGGTATTTTACTCCCTTTCTGTTCTTCTTCTCACTGCGTTTCCTGCGCTTCGTGTCCTCGGTTCCTGTTCCGTGTTGCGCTGTGGCAGGTCGCTGCCCTCTGCACCTCTCACTTCCTCCTGATGCTGAAGGTCCCACATGCCTGCTTGGTTGCGCTCAAATCTCTACTTTCTTCTATTCATAATCTCACTTGGATACTGTGGACTCCGTCCTTCTTCCTTACATTCTTTCTCTCCTTCCTTCCTTTCTTCCTTCCATTCCTTTCTTCTTTGTTTCCTTTTTCCATCATTTCTTTCATTTTCTCTTTTCCTTCCATTTCCTTTCTAGCTTCCTTTTTTCTCCCTTCCATTTCCTTTTTCCTTCCTTTCTTGTTTCCATTTTCTCATTTCCTTCCTTCCTTTCTTCTTTCCATTTTTCTACCTTTTTCTTCCTTCCTTTCTTGCTTCCATTTTCTCTTTTCCATTCTAGCTTTTCTCTTCCTTCCATTTACTTTTTCCTTCCTTTTTTCCTTCCATTTCCTTTCTAGCTTTCTTTTTTCTCCCTTCCATTTCCTGTTTCCTTCCTTTCGTTTCCATTCTTTTCCTTTCTAACTTCCTTCATTTCTTCCTTCAATTTTCTCTTTTCCGTTCAACTTTCCTTCCTTCCTTCCTTTTTTCTTCCTTTCTTGCTTCCATTATCTCTTTTCCTTTCTAGCCTCCTTCATTTCATTTCCTTTCTTCCTTTGCTGTCTTTTTTCTTTCTTTTGTAAATGTTGCTTCTCTGTCACTCCTTCTTGGGTTCGAGTCTGGAGCTTTCCGAGTGGAGCTTGCGTGCTTTCCCCGTGTTTGTTTGGTTTCATCTGGGTACTTTAACTTCCTCCCCACAGTCTGAAGACAAGCAGCGTAGGCTGATAAAACTGACTGTTTCAAATCACCCCTTGCGGTGAGTGTGAATGGGTTTGCGTGTGTGTGTGTGTGTGTGTGTGTGTGTGTGTGTGTGTGTGTGTGTGTGTTGTCCCTGTGATATACTGGCGAGCTGTTCAGAGTGTACCCCGCCTTCACCCAGAGCTGGCAGAAATGGGCTCCAGCCTCCCTGTAGTCCTAGTATGATGAATGCGTTCAGCAAATGGATGGATATAATTATTGAAATGATTTATTTATAAACAATACAAACTTGGACAGAGCAGAGATTAATTTATTCCAGTTTAGTTTAGGCCTTTATTCTGGTGAGGGTCTCGGTGGATCTGGAGCCAAGCCATTCCTTTATTTAGGAATATTCACACAGGGTGGCACACACACACACACACACACACACACACACACACACACACACACTTATTTTGCCCCTGCAGGAGCACTCTGTTCCCAGCTCAAACTGCTGAACCATGTGTGTGTGTGCGCGAGCGTGTGTGTGTATATGTGTGTGTATATGTGTGTGTGTGTGTGTATGTGTGTGTGTGTGTGTGTGTGTATATGTGTGTGTGTGTGTGTGTGTATGTGTGTGTGTGTGTGTGTGTGTGTGTATGTGTGTGTGTGTGTATGTGTGTGT
>JAQNCB010000012.1:56465710-56476647 GCA_030068295.1 Euristhmus nudiceps
TACATGTACGTATACGTCAGTCAGGAGGGTCGATCCTACTTCACGGAAATTCGGTGTTCGTGTCGGGTCTCGACCCCCATTAACCACCAAAAGTGAGGGATCCCTGTATTCATAAGCGTGTTTTAGGGTGGCAGGGTGGTGTAGTGGTAAGTACATCTACCTCACATCCCGGAGGTCCTGATTAATCAGTGTCCACAAGCAAATTGCTTCGTGACACAAACAAATCGATTAGCAAAGCACCCGCACTTGCAAACATTTCAAAGTAAAAGTGTGAGCAGTATCTCGCTCGCTCACTAATAATGAGCTTTTATCATTCATTCATTCATTCATTCATTCATTTTCTGAACTGCTTAATCCTAATTAGGGTATCAGGGAGGCTGGGTCTCGCAGCTGAGGCTGGGCAAGGGATGGCTACACCCCGGAGAGCTCATTAGTCTATCACCGGGCCAATGCACATACAACCATTCACACACCAACGCATACCTAGGGTCAATTTGGAACAACCTAAATAGCTTATCATTAATCTTATTATGATCGCACTACAAGCATGGAATGCAGACTCTTGTGCATCGTGAGCTGGGAATAGTTCCACTCCCAATTATAAACATCCAAGGCATGTGGTTTCCTTCTGTCAACTGGACTGGAAATTTGGTTGAAGATGTCTCGCTACCTATATGAATTTCACCCATTTACCGCTCAGTGCTGGAATATTTACCCAGCCAAACTGCAAAATTCCTGGGCCACTCACCCCCCTGTTGCATCCACAGAGTGAAACTGCCAACGACCTCCCCCTCACACCCCTGGTTTGTTCAGAAACAGAGACCCTAACGACTCTGTAATGACCCTAGCCTAGGTGAAACTAACACCTTAGGAAGGGTGAGTCCTGAACCACAGAGTATAAATTCTTGTTGCCTGCACTGCATTGTTACCAAATTTCCAGTTCAGCTGACAGAAAGAAAACCACACGCCTTGGATACTATGACCTGGATGACTGAGAATCTCCACAGACAATTATAAACAGCAAAATTAAAAGAAATAAACATACATATTAGTT
The DNA here is from genome assembly GCA_030068295.1 of Euristhmus nudiceps. Classification (NCBI taxonomy): domain Eukaryota; kingdom Metazoa; phylum Chordata; class Actinopteri; order Siluriformes; family Plotosidae; genus Euristhmus; species Euristhmus nudiceps. The sequence goes on from JAQNCB010000012.1 coordinate 56,466,765, forward strand.
TGTGTGTAATGAATTTATATAATATACAAAGTTTCATTTTTTTAAAGTAATTACTGAAATAAATCAAATTTGGGATGATATTCTAATTTACTGAGACGCACCAGTATACACTCCGGGGAAATGCCAACGGATTCAGACACATGAGCCCAAAGCATTCAGTTTCTGATTATTAGTTTTGTAAAATTTCTGTGTGCAGTCGTAAAAAAAAAAATCACATTGCAATAATGAGCTACTCTTCCATGTTGATGCAAGGTGGAATTATTAAACGCGTGTTACACCCCCACATTGCTTGAGAAAATTTCACCTCTCAACGCTCATTCCACTGACTTTCATTGACTTTACATTTCTGTTTGTCACTCATTGCTTCTTGTACAGACGCTCCTTTAGGCTGAACGGTTGCTCCAAATTGCTCAAAAGGTGTGAGTGTCAGTGTCAACAGTACTGTGTGTTGGCCCTGTGATGGATTGGCAAGCTGTTTACGATGTACCTGACCTTTGCCCAGAGATGGCTGTGATAGGCTCTGGCCTTTCCTTTTTCCTAGAAGGGTAAAGCAGTTCGGCAAATAAATAAAGTATGTTTTCATTAGTGTATAAGCACTCGTGAGCCACTTGATCAGTACATAGGGATATTATTACAGTCATCCCTGGCTGTATCGTGCTTCAGGTTCTGCGGCTTCAGTACATCGCAGATTTTTTTAAAATCTTCATCGAAAAATAAAAGTAAGCCAAAAAATATGTGGAAAATCATGAAAACGCCACAAGGGGTCACTACTGACTAGGATTCGGTGGGAAATTCGTCTCGACCAATCAGCTTGCGAGATTTCACAGGCCGCGTCCCAAACCGAAGTCAGTAGTGAACTAGGCTGCCTTCCCTTCACTCTTTCACTATTAAATAGGGCATTAAGGCAGTAAGGTCACTACCGACTCCGGTTTGGGACAGCATTCATGACAGAAAAGGTGGAAGTCAAGGCATTTCTTACACTTTATTTACATCTATGTACAATTACACGTATGTATTCTATATTATTTATATTTTATTTACATCTTAGGCATTGTTTTTGAATGTTTAATTGTTATTATAAGCATTTATAGTGTTGAATATGAATATTGATATTATATACACATATACATGTACGTATACGTCATACGTCAGTCGGGGGGGTCGATCCTACTTCGCGGAAATTCGGTGTTTGTGTAGGGTCTCGACCCCCTATTAAGTTCAAAAAGTGAGGGATCCCTGTATTGTATTGAGCCTCCATGTTTCTCCAGCAGACCAGAATGGACAGAAGTGTGCTTGCACATTTTTCCAAGCGGTAGTGGTAACTTGTCAGAAGATAATGAAGAAGAAAAACGAGTAAAACTGGTAAGTGTTTGCTGGCAAACAAGTTTTAGGATGCAAATTTTGAAAGATGGCTCATTATTTAGCACGGAAAAAGCAATGTGGTTTGAATGTAAATACTTGGATGTATGCCAGCATAAGGAATAAATGCAGAGGGAGAGAAGGAGGATGGAACATCAAGAGATACATATTCAAGAGATCTTTACTGTCAACTATTGCATGGACAATGAAAATCAGTTTAGCAGCTCTCTGTTTAGCATCAATTATTAAAACTAATCCACAAAAGACTACGAAGGGACTATAGTAAGCTATATGTGTGCATATACCTACATACAGTTTATGTGGTTGGACTGTAGTAAAAGTGGAGCTGAAGTCGACACATAGCATCCTCACATAGGAGTTACTGCTGTCCAGGTATGTGAGGGCAGTGTGGAGGGATGTATTGATGACATCCTCTGTTGACCTGTTTGCTCTGTATGCAAACTGATGTGGATCTAGATCAGCAGGGATGACGACCTTAATGTGAGACTAGACAGGTCTCTCGAAGTAGTTGGTGATGATGGGATTATGGCATCTGGGCGATAGTCATTCATGCAGCTTCCTGTGCTCTTCTTAGGCACTGGAATGATGTTGGCTGTCTTAAGGCAGGTGGGAACCACACATTGCTGTAGGGAGAGGTTAAATATGGTGGCAAAAACCCTTGCTGGTTGATCTGCACATGCTTTAAGAACCCTTTCTGTTACTAGGTCTGGGCCAGTAGCTTTCCTCTTTTTGACTCTGTGCAGAGTGGCCCGAATCTGGTGCTGCTGCCACTGAATGGGGTCATCACCCCTCTCTGGAAGAGAAGGCCAGGTGCGTACCGCTCTCTTGTGTTGCTCGAAGTGAGCAAAGGCCTGGTTCGGGGTCTCCAGTAGGGTGCTGTCCAAGGAGCCTGCTGATGTATGCAGGTGAGTGTCTTGATAACCTTCCACATGTTCTTGGTATTGTTCTCATCAAAGTGCTCCTTGATGAGTTGTTTATATTTGCACTTAGCTTTTTTGACACCTCTTCGGCATGGCCTGACGTTACTCCCTGTAAGCCTGCTGGTCTCCTGACTTGAAGGCATCATCCCATCCTCTAAGCAGGGTGTGCATCTCACCGTTGAACCTCGGTTCCTGGTTATGGAGTACAAACAGACTTATTGGTTACTTGCTGTGGTCACATTCTCAGTGCAGTAGTTTATGTAGGAGAACACAGCTGATGTGTGACCACCCGGATCTGTCTACTCTGTGAATATTTCCCAGTCTGTAGAGTCAAAGCAATCCTGTAGAGCTACAGTGGCCTCCTCAGTCAGCACTGGGACTGTTTTAACTGCTGGTCTTTGGTGACGGATTTTAGGTTTATAAGCAGGAATCAGGGACAGAGAGAGGTGATAAGGGATGTGGCAGGCTTTCTAGGCATCTGGAATGTTGATATAGAGCTGGTCCAGTGTGTTTTTTTCCCTTGTTGGAAAACACATTTTTGTAGAATATCGGAAGGACAGACTTCAGGTTTGTATGATTAAAGTCTCCTGCCGTGATTATAACACAGTCTGGCTACACCACTAGCTGTTTGTTAAAATGCTGCCATAGCTCCATGGCTAGCATGGCATTAGCTTGGGGTGGCGCAAAAACTGTAATGTAACCTTTTTTTGGGCTGTTAAAAAGGTGTACACCATATCATCAGGTACTCTATATTCGGACAGCAGTGAATATCTTTGCTTATGGAGTTGGAACACCAGCTGTTGTTGATGTAAACACCCAGGCATCAAGTTGCCTGCAGTCAACTGAATCCTGTATTGTAAAGTTTTAAAGACGGATTTCATGTGGTCGAAACCAGAAAGGTTTTATGATTCACAAATGATCAGACTGGTGGCTTGGTGGTAATGTCCTGGATTACAGATCCCAGGGCTGGGGGTTCAAGCCCCACTGTCAACAGTTGTCACTGCTGCCCCCCCAGTGCTGCTAACTGGGTCACCAATGGCCGGCCATGTCTGTCACTGTCTGTAGTGAGAGGGATGTACAGGAACCGTTGCTGATGTTAGTCAAGAGTAGCTGCATAGCCGGCAGTGTGTTTCTGCCCTACAATGGCCTGGCGGGCTGTCCAGGGTGTACTCTGCCCTTGCCCAGAGTTGGCTGAGATGGGCGCCAGCCTCCCTGTGAGCCTAATTGAGCAGTTTGGAAAATATATGATTGGAATGAATACGTGATCAGACTATGTGAGGGACTGTTTCTCAATCCCACTTGTGAATAGATTATATTTGTTTGTCTCGACTTGTAATATATTCCATCAAATATAGTTGGTTCTGTGCATGCAAATTCCTACTGGCAGCTTGTTTCTGCCCTGTCCTAATAAAACTAATAATAAAACACATAGTTATCTATGCTTTTGAAAACTTTATCAAAAAAAAACAAATGTTTACAGGTCAACACTGACTAGGGGCCTCGAGGCACCTGCAGGGGTCTGAGCAGTCAATTGTGTGGTTTATTCTGTAGAAGCAGTTCTGATTGGTGGCTTAGATAATGAGTCCTTATATAGTCCGGCATGTGCAGTCCTTTGCCGAGTCTTCATAAATAGATGATGTGCAGTGGCTGGCTTGTGGTAAGAATAGAGGACTTTCCTTGGGGCCAGATGAGAAATTGCCCTCTCGAAAGTGGGGCAGACAGTCTGTGGTTTGTTCTTCTCAAGCTCTACCACAGAAGAATGTAATTTCTTTCATGAACTCATGTGATGTTCACTATCCGACAGGGGGATGTCCTATTAACCTACATAATTCCATTTTATTTTAAAGCAATGCATTTTTAATGTTTATTTATATAATAGATTTTATATAATAGACCAGGATAGTAATACCTAACACAGGCATTATCTGTACAAAACTGTACAAAATTCCTCATTCCCTATTTAAATATTAGTACACTTGTGATATCGTCAGATGCTCCTTATATCTCGTTTCTAACTGAATCATGTTACCAGACAAAAATCTGTTGAATTTGATCTAAAACGAGTCATATGTGTTTGAACAAATTGTGGAGTGTGTGCCAGCTCGAGTGCACGCAAAAACAGGGTGTACTGAATATTAAGAAATTCTACTTTTCTCTTAAGATTTACAGACGCTCCCCAACTTACGAACTTTCGTTTTACGGACATTTGGAGATACGAACAGTTGCCTGTAAGTCAGATTTTGTATTTAGCGCCTGTTCCTGTGAGGTACGTCTTTCTGCCGCTGATACCAACGCCCGGCGTTGCGATCGTAAACAAACCTTCCACCCCGCATCACTCTCCTCTGCCCATAGTGGGGTGTGATGCCAGAGGGCAGTGTGTGACCCTGGGGAACATGCTTTTTTGCCATATTGTACTAGAATTAAGTGTAATTGCACCTCCACTACACTAGGTGGCAGTGGCGCTCTCACTGTCACGCTATGGTGTCGGGGATTTCTGCAGCAAACAAGTGATATGAAGTGAAAAGAGAAAGAATGTTAAAGTTTTTCTTTATTGTAAGTTGAACTATATTTATTTTTTTGTTTTTAATGTTAATAAGGATACACTGTTATGCAGAGGTGCACTAATAATAATTTTATACACAAATAATACTATTTATACTCACGCGTGCAGAGGAGTTTCTTCTTCCTGGGGGGGCATCACCGAAAATAATTGAGAAGCACTGCGTTACCTATACACATACGAACAACTTGCGAACAAATTCACCTAACGAACTAATTCGTAAGCTGGGGAGCGTCTGTATTCAGTAAAATTAATGTAGTTGCATAACAATGCAGTTAAAATTGTACACAATGACTCACTGATTTGCTAAACAGCTTAAACCTACAAATCTAGAGTCTTTGGATTAAGCAGGGTACACCCTGAGCAGCTCGTCAGACCATCGCAGGGCCTTGTACTCAGTTAGAAAGACAGAAAGTATAAGTACCAAAATCTGATCCTCATTGCGGTGGTGAATTGGAAAGGCTCAACTAAACGACCGCCTGTCGGGGGAAGTATGGGAAGGATGTTGAACATTCTGGTAGATGTGAAAGCCCAGAAAGGTCCTTGAAACAGTAGGCTAATAGAACTATGATGTAAATCCCCACAACAGAGCTGATATATTCCAATTGCTGTAAAGTTGGATGATGGTTGAAGCAAAGTATCTCCAGTCATTTTGAACTTCCATGATATTGAATACAGGAGTCCTTTTGCAAGGTTAGTGGCCCAGATTTTAGGCAACATCTTGTTCCCTCTAGAACTCCCCACACAGGCTTTCATTTGTCTGAATCCTGTAAGCCCCACTGCAACTGTTGACTGGGAAGTCCAAGAGTCTCAAGTTCGACTGCTGCATGTGGGTGACTGGCACAAGTTGGTCACTGGAGTCCTGGAAGTCTGGGATAGAGGTCTTTTTTATGCTAGCATGGTGTTTAGCACCTCCCCCTCCCCAGAAAGAAGGTCCTGGGTTCACGCCGTGTGCCTGGTGAAAGCACTTCTGTGTGAAGCCTATTTTCACCGTGTTTGTGTGAGTTTCCAGGAGGTAATCTGGTTTTCTCCGACAATCAAAAAACCCAAGCAAATTAGGCTAATTGGATATTCTTGATTTCCCCGAGGTGTAAGTGTGAATGGCTGTGTGTGTGCTGGCCCTGCAATGGTCTGGCTCGCTGTTAAAGGTTTACCTCGTGTTTGCCTGGAGCTGGATGGGATGGGCTCCAACCTCTCTCCAAACCTAATGAGGAATAAAGCAGTTTGAAAAACGGAATGAAAAGAAAGGTCTGTCCAGTCCTTAATTACTGAAGGCTAGAACTCATGATCCTCATTAAAGTAAGTGACCTTGAATATTCCAATTATTGCCTGACTATTACTTTGACCACTGGAACCATGAAGTGCTTTCATAAAGCCTACAGTCTTCGGACACAACATGAACACAATTACGATGAAAACCATGCTTCAAAAGCGACAAAGAAGACCAGACACACCTCATCCAGATAGCACAACTGGAACCTGTACCTTAATTTACATACCTGAGGAATACCCCACATATCACATTAGTAAGAAAGTAATAAGATATGGTGTTGGTTAATCTGTTTCATTAGTTGGTAAATTCTGTGAGAAAATGTTTGATGATCATGACATTTCGAGATGGTTGAAACTCCATGTTTTACAAAGTCTCCATCATCACAGTCCAGCTTCACCGGTCAGAGACCCAGACTATATACAGATCAACATTACATTCAAGCCCTGGAGAGATCCAATCAAAGCTGTCTGAGAAAGATCCTCAGCAGTGAGTGGGAAGATCATTGATTCAATGTGCTGGAAGAAGCAGGAACAATCACCATTATCAAAGGCTGCAACATGGATTGCAAGCTACGCCGGGCTGGACTTTGTCTCACAATGCCTGCAAAACATCCTTCATGCCAAGATCTGAAGACCAAACTTGGCCAAAGAAGAAAACAAAAGGAGGACAAAGAAAAAGATGGGAAGATAATTAAAAAAAATATCTATCTCAGAGCAGGGAACTTCAGTCTATGCGTATGGAAGGACATGGTCACCAACTGGAAGACCACCCACAATGCACCCTACGTGTTTGAACAAAATAGCTTGGAAGTTCTCTGAAAACGTTGAAAGGGACTTTGAAGCAACGCTTCTAATCTCAGACATCATCCCTTTCACCATCACCTGCAACTACTGTCAAAGACAGTTCAAGCTACACCTTAGACTTTTCTCTCGTGCCCCATTCTATCAATCCTGGTTGACAGTGGGCAAGAGTTGGGGTACTACCTACACAGCTACCTCCACAGTCCATCTCAAGGTGAACAAAGAGACATGAGAAACCATCCACACTTACATTCACACATGAGGGCAATTTAGAGGAGCTACTTCTCCTAATCTGCATGGCTTTAGGCTGTAGGTCGAAACCGCAGCGGGACGGAGGAATCCAAACAAGCAGAGGAAGGGCATCCACATAGCAAAGCCCCGATGGCCCCGTCATCTCAAAGCTAGAATTTTCTTACTAGAGTGGAAACTACTGAGCCACCATGCTGCTCAGAATATTTTTCATTTAGTTTAAATCCAAATCCAGATAGAGTACAGGGGTCCCTCACTTTTTGCGGTAAATGGGGGGTCGAGACCCCCTGCGAAGACCAAATTTCTGCAAAGTAGGTATATGTATATGTGTATATACGCTATAAATGGTTATAATAACAATTCAACATTCAAAACCAACGCATAAGATGTAAATAAAATATAAACTACATATAAATTAATATAAAATACATATGTGTAATTGTACATAGATGTACATAAAATGTGAGGAATGTGTTTTTAGAACTTTTAACATAATTTTATTTAGGCTCTACTTACTTCTGTCTCGTCTGTCACACGAATGCTGAGAAAATCATCTCGACCAATCAGCTTGCGAGATTTGACTCGAGGCTTCAGACCCGAATCAACAAAAGAACCGAGTCAACAAAAGAACCGAATCCTTCTTTTCTCTGCAATCCATGATCCATACCAATAATGCACTTTCCATTCTTACAACTGTCTGGTTCCGTGGTGTCACAACACGCTTCGCATTTCTATTAAAAGATATCGAAGCCGTTTTGCGGATCTTCACTTCATCCTTCTTTATTTACCGCACTCTTGCTTCATTCAAGCCGAAATGGCGCTACGGCCGCATAGCTGTCGCCTTCCTTAATCATGTCTAATAATTTCACTTTCTCTTCCACTGTCATCATCTTCCACTTTTTCTTCCATTTAGACGCGGAGTCAGAAGGAGGAGGAGTAGGAGGATGAGGAGGAGGAGGAGTCAGAAGGAGGAGGAGGACAACGATGTTTAGGATCCATTTTAAGTGCGTCACAAACACTTCTTTCGCACAAACAAATACAGTACTGTATCGCTGTAGTAAACAACACAGAGAGTTAGCAGGATGTCCGTACATCAGCTGCTGGGAAATTTGTCTCGACCAATCAGCTTGCGAGATTTGACTCAAAGCTTCAGAGTCGAATCAACCCAAGAACCGAATCCAACCGAGAACCAAATCTGAGTCAGTAGTGACCCCTCGCAGCATTTTCCTGAACTCTTTCCGTATTTTTCCTTATTTTTCGATGAATATTCAAAAAAATCGTCGATGCACTGAAGCCGCAGAACCTGATGCACGATATAGCGAGGGATGACTGTATTTCCTTTAGTTTAAATCCAAATCCAGAGAGAGTATTGATGAGATTAAGCACAGACAGTGGCATTGTGTTACAGAGCACGCACGTATGCTTTGTCTGAGTGCATTTTGGCGAATTTAAAGAGTTTCATTCAGAATCGTATGTTTTAGATGCGAACACAATATTCTCCCTTGCTGTGTGTGTGTGTGTGTGTGTGTGTGTGTGTGTGTGTGTGTGTGTGTGTGTGTGCCACTTTGTGCTTGTCCTGAATCAGACCATCATTTTCTTGGATGAGGCAAGTCCTGTGTGTGTGTGCGCGTGTGTGTGTGTGTGCAGAAGACGCAGGTGTGTGTGTATATGAGAGTAATCAGACCTCCATTCCCTGGCTGACAGCTCTTTTACTCTGTCTGGATGAGGCCCACTCCTTCCAGCAAGACGATATATTTCCCAGGTGAACCGGCAGGGTCAGTTTCAAAATAGTTGTGGTTATAGATGATAAGCACAGAAAAGAGCCCCTTTCATCCCGTGCTCTGGAGGACAAAGGAAGAAACTGATAACGTTAACTGTCTGTGATTCATGAACGTTAGGCATCGACAATCACACTTGTTAGCATTCCGACCAGAAATCAAGCTCCGATCGTACCTGTTCGACGGGAGACGGAATTTATTATCCTGCACGGATAATTATATCCAGTGAGATTTCATTTGAGGATCGAAAACAAAACTTGAACAAAAAGCCTGTGTCTTGGGGTCTGGCTCGACCACACAGTGTTGTGCAGGGTGTGTGTGTGGGGGGTGTGGGTGTTGGGGTGGGGGGGGGTTGGATGGAAAGTTCCAGCATCTAAGCTCCAGCATCCCTGATTCGATCCTGAGCTCAGGTTGCTGTCTGTGTGGAGGTTCATGTTATGTCCTTGTCCATCTGGACGTCCTCCAGGTTGCCTGGTTTCCTGCCAGTTGCAGCCAGGATATTTGCATATCCGCATGATGGACTGGGCGGATCTCATTGCCGGTACATTCTTTTCTCGTGTCCGGTTGTCCAGCTCCGCTGTGACCCTGACAAGGATAAAACGATGGCTGAAGATGAATGGATGTTTTTCTGGTGGAAAATCTTCAACCTGAAGCTATTTACAATTTACTCACAGCTGGACCGTACGCCACACCGCTGTCGCATCAACACACTCTCGGAAAAGCATAGCGATCCAGCGGTTCGGTGGAGGCAAGTCGGAAGTAAATTTAAAAAAAGTGGAAGATCCAACTCCAATTTTAAAATATATTGACTTTTCTTTGGGCTCCGCCCCTCAGGGGTCGCCACAGACAGTGAATCATCTGTTTCCATCCATCCCTGTCCTCCGCATCCTCTTGTCTCACACCAACTAACTTCATGTCCTCTC
>JAQNCB010000012.1:56916692-56933675 GCA_030068295.1 Euristhmus nudiceps
TATACGGCTGTTTATCTGCACTTGGATCCATTTGCACATGGAATATTACTGTAATATAAAATCTAAATTTTTAAAATATTCCCATGTCTAACTTAATAATTGTTCAAAGTGTGAGTCAAAATAATCGTAAAGACAATCTCAGTACAGTGTATTGGGGCAGTGATGGCCTGGTGGCACCTGCTGGATTACCAATCCCAGCTATCAATGGTTATCACTACTGTCCCCCCGGTGCAGCTAACTGTGTAGTGAGAGGGATGCAAAAGAACCATTGCCGACTTTCGAAAAGACTGGGCTGGGTGTTTGTGCCCTGCGATGGCCTGGCAAGCTGTCCAGCGTGTACTCTATCCTTGCCCAGAGTTGGGTAAGATGGGCGCCAGCCTCCCCGCAACCCTAATTAGGATTAATTATGCACCCTTTTTTGAGTCCTTAGGGGTTGTGTTGGAAAACGCTCCCACGGGGGACCCCCTCGATGTCCTGGGAGACTTTAACGCCCATGTGGGCAACTGATTGTCACTGATTCCGTTCATAATTTTTATGGACAGAATTTCTAGGCGTAGCCACGGCGTTAATAGGTGCTGGGTTCATGGCCATAGGATCTCATCCCTGCTTTTAGCGGATGATGTTGTCCTTTTGGCTTCATCAATTCGGGACCTCTAGCTCTCATTGGAGCGATTCGCAGCCGAGTGCAAGTCCAACTCTGAGGCCATGGTTCTCAGATAGAAAAGTATGGAATGCACCCTCCATATCTGGAATGAGATCCTGCCCCAAGTGGAGGAGTTCAAGTATCTGAGGGAGGATGGAGCGGGAGATCAACGGGTGGATCGCTGCAGCCTCTGCTGTAATGCAGAGCTTGTACCGGTCCGTCGTGGTGAAGAGGGTGCTGAGCCATAAGGCAACGCTCACCACTCGATCTACGTTCCAACCCTCACCTATGGCCATGAGCTTTGGGTAGTGACCGAAAGAACAAGATCGCGGATCCAAGCGCCTGAAATGAGCTTCCTTCACAGGGTGGCAGGGCTCTCCCTTAGAGAAAGGGTGAGAAGCTCAGCCATCTCGGAGGAGCTTGGAGTAGAACCGCTTCTCCTCCATGTTGAGAGGAGCCAGTTTAGGTGGCTCAGGCATTTGGTGAGAATGCCCCACGAACGCCTCCCTGGTGTGATGTTTCAGGCATGTCCAACTGGGAAGAGAACCCGGGGTTGCCCTAGACTGGTCTGGGAATGCCTCGGTGTCCCCTGGGAAGAGCTGGACAAAATGGCTGGGGAGAGGGACATCTGGACCTCATTGCTTAGACTGCTGCCCCCACGACCCGACCTCGGATTAAGCGGAGGAAGATGATGACCATGATGATGATGATGATGATATACCTATCTATAGAAATTATAATATACGCTTTAAATTCACATAAGGTAACATGTTATAAACATAGAATGAAGTGTGTTTACATGTCTCAACTAGACAAATTAACATGCAAGTCGACTGGTTTTGATAATAAATGTAAGAGAAGTTCTTCGCTGAGCATCTGGCGGATTGATTTTAATAATATAAACACAGTGTGGTACAACTAAATGATTCTGGGCGTTATCAGGGTTACCTGATTTCAATGTGAAATTTTCATTGGATGAGTTTACAATGATGTCAGTTGTCTCCTTAGTGATGTCACCGCTCAGAACCTGAAGCACAACTCCTCCCATTGAGGTCTCATAAATCCCTGACTTTGGTGAGGTGACCTTTGAAAATGGGCCTAGAAATTCATCATAAAAATGAAACAAACACTTATAAAAAGCTATTAGATATTAGATATCAGGTATGAGAATATATTTTCCACATTTTTATATTTGTGCTTTGTCATAATATTGGATTGGTGATGAACCTTGGCTGGAGCCACTTGCTGAGGATGGCTGCATGTTAAACTTTTTATTGAATTCGTCTGTAAATGCCTGGGGGAAAACAACAATATTAAGTGAATAGGATACGACATTTTACACCTGTTTCATAATTCATACCCATCTCCCAAACAATTTATGATGCTCATCTCATCTCACATATTTTCTAAACTACTTACTCCTATTAGTGGGGCTCTCAGGTGACACCCTGAACAGTTCACCACACCATCACAGGGCCAACACATACACAAACATTTAAACTCACATTCACACCTAGAGGCAATTTTAATGTGTATGTTTTGGACTGTGGGAGAAAACCGAACTACCCAGAGGAAACTCATGTATCTCCCGGCGAGAACATGCAAACTCCACACAGAAACGTCCTGGGCTCTTCTTGCTGTGAGGTGGCCGTGGTAACCACTGCTCCACAATGCCACCATAATAATAATAATAATAATAATAATAATACTGATAATACTAATACTACTACTACTAACAATAATAATAATTTCCAATAATAAAAATAAAATAATAAATATTAAAATACTAATAATAAAAATAATAATTATCACACATTGGGCCAAATGTCATTCAAGCAATTTTTAAGGACTTTTCAAGGACCATATTTTTGACTTTCAAAGAGTGAAATACAATAATTTTAATATGCTGTAAAGTAATACAGCCATCCCTCGCTATATCGCGCTTCAGGTTCTGTGGCTTCAGTGCATCGCGGAATTTAAAAAAAAATATTCATCGAAAAATAAAAATAAGCAAAAATATGGAAAAAAGTTCATGAAAATGCCATGAGGGGTCGCCACTGACTCGGATTCGAAGCCCAGCCTCTTTTTCTTCTGCTGGGAAATTCGTCTCGACCAATTAGTTTGCGAGATCTCAGAAGCAGCGTCCCAATCTGAAGTACTGAACTTACGGCCTTTCCCTTCACGCTTTCATTATTAAATAGGGACAAAGTTAAGGGAAAGGCGGCAAGTTCACTACTGACTCCAGTTTGGAACACAGTTTGGGACTCGGCTCTGAAATAACAGCATTCGTGTGACAGAAAAGGCTGAAGTCAAGGCATTTCTTGCACTTAATTTACATCTATGTACAATTACATGTATGTATTTTATATAATTTATATTTTATTTATAGTTTATTTACATCTTATGCATTGTTTTTGAATGTTTAATTGTTATTATAAGCATTTATAGCATTGAATATGTATTTATTGATATTATGTACCGGTACTCATATACATGTACGTATACATCGGTCGGGGGGGTCGAGCCTACTTCCCGGAAATTTGGTCTTCGTCAGGGGTATCGACCCCCAATTTACCGCGAAAAGTGAGGGATCCTTGTATATGTCAGTTTTTTCAGATTTTTTTATTACTCCTATAATTTGGATTCAGTGGTACCAGTGCTGTAGTGGTCAAAAAAATAAGTGAGTACACGATGGAAGCTAAGCGACCGAAGTGCACGGAGCGCAGGGAGGGTGTCCCCCTCCCGCAAGGGGGATCTGGGAGGGGCTTTGAAACTATTTAGCACTTCATCTCCGCTTTTTATTTACACATTCGCGGTAAATTACGTTGATGAACAATAAGGTAGACCAAATTAAGTCAGTACACGCAACTCAGCCACTAAAACAAGTGGATAGACGGCAAGCCCCACAATAACCAAGTTGTCACTGCTGTTCCCCCAGTGCAACTAATTGGGTTTTCAAAAGCTGTCAATGCCTCTCACTGTCTGTGGTGAAACACATGTAAAAGAACCATTACTGTCTTTTGCAAAGATTGGGCTATTAGGTTGTGTGTTTCAGGTCAACGTGTTTCTGCCTTGTGATGGCCTGGCGAGCTGTCCAGAGTGTACTCTGCCCTCGCCCAGAGTCAGTTGACATGGACACCAGCCTCCCTGTGACCCTAATTAGGATTAAGTGATTCAGAAAATACATGAATGAATGAATTATTAATAAAGATCACACTCTGGCAGTCTTTACTTGCCTGGATGGTTTGAAGGTCAGTGGGATAGAGAGCAAACATCACTTCTTGTACGTGGTGTGAAGTCCTGTTTTTGCTAAACTTAAGAACTGAGTCCAACATCATGGACGCCACCATTGCCTTTGGAAAACCTAAGTTCCCTGTTCCAATAGCAGGGAAGACAATAGACCCTTGCTTTTGCTTTTCTGCCTGACTTAAACATTCATCCATGATGCCTTCCAACTGCAGAGAGCAGAATCAATTAAAATTATGTTATAAACCAAACAACTATGCAAGAGAAAGCAAATGCATGCAGGTATGGTCAATTCAATAATATTGTACCACTGTTTCTGGTGAACCTTTTCCTTGGTTCCAGTGTGGGGCTACAGCATGAAACACCAGTTTGTTCTTTAGATTGCAACCACTAGTGATGAAGACTGCTCCACTGTTTGCCGGGCCTGTAGCCTGCTGGTTGACAAGCGCTTGAATTTGAGGCCCTGCTGCAGCAAGGATAGCTTGTGCAACAGCTCCATGGTTCAGAGCCAGGTCAGATGAAATAGAGTTTACAACCACATCCAACTAAAGACAAAAAAACAAACAAAAAAAAAATCAATCAAAACTATTGCTACAACTTTGGTCCAGAAAAATAACAAACATTAAGAATGAGCATGTCAGGTAGGAGAATTTGACTCACTGAGGTGTCTTGAATGTTGCACTGTGCAACAGTAATAGTCAAGCCTTCATTTGTTTTAACACTCTGGGGAGATCCTTGGTTCGAGATGCTTGATGGTTTTGGGTTTGGTTGCTGGCTGATGGAAACACTACCGAGTGTCTGGTCCTGAGCTGTGGAACTGTCCCCGTACACCTTCTGAAGGGCAGCCTCGAAAGCCTCAATGGCTTTATCATTTTGGTCAACCAAATGGATCTCCTTTAGATACATGTCTCCACTCATAATCTCAAAGAATTCTTTCAGTGCTGAAACAATGGTGTCTGCACAAACGTCTAACGGGAATCCATGATTGGCAGAACTAATCGCTGGCATTGCCAATGACTGACAATACTCTCTATCCGCAAGGTTTAGACTCTTTCTTACAGTGGTTTTCAGAAGGTTAACTGCTTTCATAGAATTTGAATGATCATAGCATGGCCCTACTGCATGAATCACATACTTGCAAGGCAACTGTCCAGCAACAGTAAGAACAGCCTCGCCAGTCTTCAACTGTGACCGTAGTTTGATAATCTGATGACAGGCATCCTGCAGTTGTGGTCCTGCAGCATCTGAAAGTGCTTTTGATAGACCTCCATTGAAGTGAAGCTTTTCATTGGCTGCATACACTATTGCATCCACAGGATAGACGCACATGTCACCTTTGCTGACTATAATGTCCACCCCATGAGGTGAACGAACTCGCTTTCTTTCTGTGCTCTGAGAAGAAAACTGTTTGAAATCGTCCACCATCTCGACCACACACCCCATTTTGGTCTTGGCTGTTTCAATGACCATGATTTCTTTATTCTTGAAATATTTTTTGGCACCAGGTTTATCTATTGTAAATCTGTCGCAGTAGACAGATGACAGCAGGTTCTCAAAGACAAGCTTACACTGAGAGACATGAAGTCTTGGGCCACTCAGTGAGACTGTATCATCTTTAAAGTTAACTTTTACATTGGGTTTCACTATTGCATGCCAATCTTCTTTTTTGTGCTCTTTTATAAAATTCACAATTTCCTCATCAGCACTTAGGGTTGTGGTAATAATGGAATTATTCAGCACATAATCCAACAGCTGTTCTTGAACTAACTGCACTGATTTGGCAAATCCAGAAATCACAACTTGGCGGTCAGTTGTGTTAATTAGCACTGCCATTATTGATGAATTTACTGAGGTACTTAATTTTTGAACCAGATCTTGCCATTCTGCCTTCCTGAGCACAATGGGATCATCTACATCAATACATGCATGATATAATTGAGCATCCAATTGATCTTTACTATCATTCAGAGTATTTTCTGTTTTAGCAACAAGAAATGCCTGGCCGGTCTTAATCTCCAGTGATGCACAAATCCCCTTGGATAGGAATAGTTCATTGATCAGTTCCTCTCTGTCTGACATACTAAGAAACTCCAGAATAGACGGATGGAGTTCTATCATTCTTTGATTTAGGCTGAGAACCTCTTGCAAAATTTTATTCTTTGACTCTAAAACTTCTTGTTTTATTCCCAGAAGCGATAACTTTTCACTGGAAGCACTGTAACTCATCTCCAGTTCTGGAAACCTGTTGTGGATTTCATTCTCCAAACCATCTTTAATGGTGAGCTGATATACGGATTGAGTCATGGGGATCGCATCTTCAATGCTGCTTTTCTCTCTTTCGATTCTTTGTGTTATCCTGTTTATAGCGCTCTGAGCCACATTCCCAGTTCTGCATACATCTTCCACAAGGCCTGCTAGGATCACTGTTCCTTGGTCTTCATGAAAGATCAAGCTAACAGGTTCAGGTGACAATGTCGTGAGGAGTTCTGCTTTCAGTTCGGTCCAGGCATCTCTCTCAATCTTGATTCCTAGTGACTTATATTTGGACATTGTGGCAGTGAACCCAGCAGAAGCCTTCTCCCTCCAAGTCTGGATCAGTTTCTTTGACTGTACACCTTGCTGAAGGATGGAAGGCAGAGGACTCATTCTTACAGCTGCGTCTTGGAACTCCAGATGGCAAAAATGCTTCCTCATGCCTTGCTTGATTGAATCCTGTAATTGCTGATGTTCTTGAAGATGTTTCCAGACAGACTTATCAATACTTTCGAGAAAAGATTCTGGGAGGTTCAGAGTGGGTCTCTCTTCACCATAGAGGGCAACGCCCAGTGATTCATAGTATGGAAAAACTCTAATAGGGTGCTTTTTAATCATATGTTGTTGTCCAAGAACTGTGTTTACATCTGGAAAAACAAATGCAAAGATTTTTGTAATATGCAGCATTTATTGAGGTTAACATCTGGAAGATCTTCATATAAGATTACTCTATTACTCGCATATTAAGCAAAGGTGTTTCTTTAGCTTTTAAAGCTTGTCACCAAAGAGTATTATGTTCCTTTCGATCACATGGTAATTTTTGCAAAGTTTCTTACTTTCTTGAGCTTTAAATGTGATTATAGCCGAGTTGTCATCTTTCAGCATTTCCACTTCGCCCTCTATTTCACCATACTTCTCAAAATAAAGCATGATATAGTCAGAATTCATGTCTGAAGATAAATCTTCCACTTTCACCTTTGTGGTCATTTCAAGAAGATCAATTTCCAGCTGCTTCTTCTTGAAAACTGATTTCTCCGGGCATGTTTTTATGAAATATGCTGCATCTAAAAGACAGACATTATAACATGGCAACATTCCCTTTCGAGGAAATACAGTAGAAATACAAATGAAATACCCTCTTTAAAATAATCATATTTTACTTAATTCAACATATACCAGCTCAGTAAAAGATATTGCGTAATAGCAAAAAGTTGATAAAAAGGCATGAATAAAAGGAAATTGGAATTGTTCATTAAGGATGTGTAGGGGTTGTAGAGAATGTCGCCACCGTGGATTTACATATATGCATTTTATTGCTTTAATATGAATACTGTGGATGTTTCACTCCATTGATTTGAACACAAGCAATCTATTTTTTAAATCGAGTGTAATTTGCTATCGTATACACCAATAAAAACATGTGTCATGTGTAATAGTTTTTACCTTTGTTGTTAGTAAAGGTAACGACAGCACAGTTACACTCCGGGATGACTTCTAAGCTGAAGCCACTCGACTCGGTGTTGTCTCTGAGGACATTCTCTACTAGCATGTCCAGAAACTCTGGTTTCAGGTTCTGGATGTTTTTAATTACAGCTGAGGATGGTTTGTCATCGTCTTCACCCGGCCCAGCATTCTCTTCTTCTTCTTCACTCTGTTGTTCAGAGCATGCTTGTTTTTTTTCTTCGTTAGTTGACTCTTCTGTAAAGAGAATGCACTTGTTTATTTTTGTCGAAATAAGTCAAATACTTTTCAAGACAAGTCATTTACAATTTTGCAAACAGTATGTATTAATTTTTTTTTATTATTTATTTTTTTTATTTGCTTTAGAAAATAATTTGTGATTTCAATAGTGTGTACACGACACCCACAACCAAATAACTCCGGTGTCAGAATAATTAAAGATCGAGGATGAAAATCCCCTGAAAGTGGCTACAAGCGAGAGAAATTAAACGCAAGGCAAGTTTATTTATTTTTATTTATTTTTTATTTTCATTTTATTAAAATGAACCTAAATTTATATGAAGATCATATTTCAACTCCGGTTTCCTCCCACAGTCCAAAAACATGCAAAGTAAGTTCATTAGATGTTCCGAATTGCCCCTAGGCGTGGGTGTGAATGGTTGTATGAGTGTTGGCCTTGCGATGGCTTGGCGAGATGTCCGGGGTGAACCCCACTGTCATGATCTCTGCCATTTAGTCTGTCATGAACCCCATGTAGTGACTTCTCCCCACCGCCAGAGGGCGCAGTTGAGGCTTCACTGCGTCCCTAATTATCTCTGTCTTAGTTCAGCTGTGTCTGGTTATGTGTCTGTGTATGGGTGTATATAAGTAGTATAGTTCATAGTCTTCTGTGCGTTCTGTTCAGTCTATGCGGTTTCCTAGTCATGGTTATCCAGGTTTGTTTTGTCAAGTTCTTTAAGTAGTTTGTTAGTATTTCTTCCTTGGTTTTGTTAAGGTTTATTTTTGGACTTTGTAAAATAAAGATTCTTGCTGCATCCTGCTCTCACCCCTGCTTTGTGGATCTGCCCCTTAATCTGCGTATGGAGCTTTATAAGAATCATCATGGTGTCGGCGCATCTCGCCGGTCCCAACCTGACACCCACCTTCACCCGGAATCGGCTGAGATGATTATAAGTCATATACAGTATGTTTACATGAACACTTTAAGAGGTTCTGACTTTATGGGGGTATAAATGTAACCAACCAACGCTGTAATCACCGGTGAGAATTTTTAGGTGTGTGAAATAATCATTGCATGAGGACAGATAAAAAAAATGCCCCAGATTTTCATTAGATCTTTTTGAAAACCTAAATACAATTTTTTTTATTTTTATAAATAGAGAAATGAGGTGACTGTCGATGCCCAAACCCTTTTAAAGCTAAATGTAGGAAAAATGACTGAAGCTATACAGGCTGTACAATACACGACAGGTGACCAGTTTTTTCCATGTACCTGTACACTGAACATGTATTAAACTCAGAAACTCTGAACAGCAGCCTTGCAGTTCCAAAAATCTTTAGAAAATAGAATTTTTCAAACAGAACAAAACTAATCTCACAATCATAATATCTAACATCCAACCACTTACCGTGCCGTTTTTACCATGCCTGGAGTGCTTTCCAAGGTTTTGAATGTGGTTGCAATTTTTTTTTTTAATAACTGATAAGAAAACAAGAAATTTTATCCAGCATAAACAAGCTATTGAATAAATTCCTAATTGTTGGGTAGAGTCATGTAACAGTTTCACCTCTAGAGGGAAGCATGAACATAAAAATCCAGACAAATCTGCTCACCTGTTGGACCTGGAGACTCTGTGTTCTAAAAGAAAAAGAAAAAAAAATCATAAAAAAAAAAAAATATATATATATATATATATATATATACATACACACACACACATTGTTTGAGCAGTCGAAATTCACAAGTCACAATATTTTACATTTTTTATATTTAATTAACATAATCCTATAAAATATTCACCTGATTAGAGTTGGCTTCATTCGGAGGAAGATAAACACTAAGGCTGAGGAGGGCTTTACCCAGCTTAAGTTCATGGTTTTGCTTCCCAAGAACATCTTGTCGCACTAAAACAAGGGAAAATGGTGTGTTACAAGAGATTTGTAGGGAAACAGACCTATCATGGCTAAATGTGTGGAGATCAATAATAATAATAATATTTCAATCCTTCTTTAACTCAGTGAGCTTCATTTAACCTAATTATGAAAATTACAGTATGTATAACATAAAGGTAAAATAAAGAATTTAAAAAAATAACAATAAAATAACATGCCACGTGAGATACCAGCTTACAAGATAATATTAAAGTAATCACAAATATTGATGATATGTTTAATCTCCTTTTGATTTAGTAAAAAGCAATAAAAAGAGGATTTCTATGTGTGAATTTACATTAATGAATATAAAATTTCACCAAGAGTATGATGGCATTATTGATAAATGTTTCTTTGGGCTTTAGTTTACATCTGCTGAGGTCGATGAGTCCAACCAGTACATCCCTCCCAAACAGTCTGAAATCTTTTACAATATTGTAAGTAATAAAATTACAAATATCAGTCCGAAGGGTCTGTGCCAAAATAAATGAGTAAGCGTTTCAGTTTTTACAGAACAGAAAGAGCATTTCACATCCATATCTCTTTTAAATCTTTTCACAGTGTGATCATTGGATGGATAAAATCTGTGAATTAGTTTAAATGAAGTTTCTCTGACTTTTTCAGTCACCAGGTATTTGGTGGGTAAATGCCAGACCTTTTTTTTTTTTTTTTAATCCATTGGTATGTTCCAAGTAGGGGCAGCGGTGGCCTGGTGGTGCGGTGCTGGATTGCTAATCCCAGAGTTGGGGGTTCAAACCCGACTGTCAACAGTTGTCCCTGCTGTCCCCCCAGTGCCCCTAACTGGGTTACCAAATGCAGGCCATGTCTCTCACTGTGTATGGTGCGAGGGATGTAAAAGAACCATTGCTGATGTTCGTCAGCGTGTTTATGGCCTGGCGAGTTGTCCAGGGTGTACTCTGGGTTGGCTGAGATGGGCGCCAGACTCCCTGCGACCCTATAGGAATAAGCTGTTTGGAAAATGAATGAATGAATGTTCCAAGTATTTATTCCAGAACAAAATTACAAATGACACATGGAGCTGAGATTATATCCCTTTTAAACAGGGATCTAATCAACTTAATGTTGTTACCATGGTTACAGAACAAACAGATTTTTACCAATAACAGTGTTATTCAAGGACTGGAAGGATAGAAAAAAAAAGTTGGGTTGGGGGAGGAAAAAAATTTTTTTTTAGCTTTCATCCTGACAGTGTTGTGATCCAGCCCTCTATAACTTGATTCTCCAGCAGTCTATGAGCTGTTTGTTCGCTCTGTGTGTGCGATTCCGTCCAGAACAGAGTAATGATCAGTAAGCGTCGGTACCTTGTTCGGTTCTGAAGCACACGGTCGCTCTGTTTCCGTCTGAAACCTCGTGCTGAACCACACAGTCTCCTCCACCCGACTTTTTACTCTGGAAATAAATATTGAGCTTGTTTTTCAGTTTGGGGGTCTTGGGGTCCCAGTTTCCCTCCACGAGCAGCGGGAAAGCGAACTCTCGGTCCATGGCTGAGAGGAAAGTGACGAGTCAGTTCGAGTCCCTCAGGTTTAAGAGCTTCACTTTCGTTTTCGCTTCTGACTCCGTGTGACTCTTCAGGGTCGAATACTGAGGAAACCCCGTGCACAGGGCCACGAACCGAGCCCCAACCGGCTAGAATATACTCCTGTGTACAGTTTATAAAGTCGGGGGTTTAGTTATTAGTGAAATCTGACAGGATTTGAGCGGTTATTGAGGATCCGGGGCGTGGTGTTTTGATGAGGAGGAGAGGCGGGTGGGGGAGGGGAGGACGGATTTCTGAGGAACTGCTCTGCGTTTCCAGTAAATACAGTTTGACGTGCAGTTTAACCAGGAAATACTTTTACTTTCGCTTTTCTCTCCGGACTGTTGCGTTCTGTGTCCGTCCGTCGGTACCTGGGATTCGACTCAAAGCCAGGTAAGAACTTTAAACTCGTTCTGTTTGTGGTGTAGGAAGAGTAAAAGTTACCCCCAGATGAAGTTCGACGCTTCTGCTTAGTGTTGGGGTTCACACCGCCTCACAACCAGGGCGTGTTGCAGACAGACACCACTCACAATCACCTCTGTTGGGTATTGTACTCGAACACAGAACCTAGTAGCTTATTAGCCTAATAGCTAATAGGCAGACATGCTCACTACACACACACACACACACACACACACACACACTAAAACTGACTGACACACTGATTTGGTGAAGTGGTCTGCCTTACAGCAAGAAGGTCTTGGGCTCGAGTCTCAGGTTTGGTGAGGATGTTTCTTTGTGGATGTACTCCCTGTGTTTTCATGGGTTTTCCTCAAGGTACTCTAGTTCCCTCCCACATGCACTTTTGGCTTATTGGACGTGATAGTGAATGGGTCTGGCGAGCTTTCCAGGGTGCACCCTACCCTTACCCAGTATCGACTGAACTAGTCCCCAGCCTCCACGTAGCCCTAATGTGCATGTATTTGGACTGTGGACCGTAAGAAACCCACACAAGCACACAGGGAGAACATGCAAACTCCACACAGAAACCCCTCACCGAGCCTGGGACTCAAACCCCAGACCGACTAGCTGTAAGGCAGACATCCTAACCCCGACACCACCACATATCTATCTTACCCAGAGATGTAGTGGTGGGTACCCACTTGTTTTAGTGGCTGAGTTGTACTGACTTAAGTTGGTCTACTTTAGAGTTGATCAACGTAAATTTACGTGAATGTGTAAATAAAAAGCGGAGATGAAGAGCTAAATAGTTGCAAAGTCCTTCCCAGACGCGAAGATGAAGTGCTAAATAGTTTCAAAGCATCTCCCAGACCCCCCTTGCGGGAGGGGGATACACCTCCCCCCCCCGCTCCACGCACTGCGCGCCTCGGTCACTTTGCTGCCATCGTGTACTCACTTATTTTTTGACCACTACAGCACTGATCTTACTGCATAAAGGTCCTCGGTTCAATTCCTGGGCCTAGGTGTTTCAATCTGAAGTTTGCATGTTCTCCCATTGCTTGTGTGGGTTTCCTCCACATACTCCGGTTTCTTCCCACAGTCAAGCGATATGCAGATTGACTGCTGTAAATTTCCTCTAGTTGTAATTGTGAGTGTGAATGGTTTGGTGTGTGTGTGTGTGTGTGTGTTGGCCCTGCAATGGTCTAACGAGCTTTTCAGAATGTACCCCACCCTCATCCAGTGTCAGCCAAGATAGGCTCCCGCCTCTCTGTGACTTCTGTAGTAGGACTAAGCAGGATAAACACACACACACACGGACACTCTCACCCCCAAATTCTGTACAGAAATGCCCTCATTGTGCTCGGGAACCAGGAGCTTTTACTTGAGGCACACGTAGTAACCACTATACCACCGTGCCACCCACTGAGAGGTTATCAAATGACCAAATGTCCACCATAACACCCGTAGGGTATTTAGAGATGTTTTCACCTTACATGTCCTTAAAACCCATGTTCTAATGCTAATGTGGAGAATGAAGGGAACTGTGGGATTAAGGAAAAAATAAAGTCATCGCTCGCTTCAAGTTCTGCGGCTTCAGTGCATCGCAGATTATTTAAAAAAAAAGAATTCATCGATAAATAAAAATAAACAAAAATATGGGGGGAAAAAAGTTCAGGAAAATGCCGCCAGGGGTCATGACTGATTCGGATTCCAGGCTCCTCTTCTTCTGCTGGGAAATTCATCTCAACCAATCAGCTTGCGAGATTTCAGAGGCCGCGTCCCAAACTGGAGTCAATAGTCACCTTGCGGCCTTTCCCTTAACTTTTTCACTATTAAATAGGGAAACAGTTAAGGGAAAGGCTGCAAGTTCACTACCGACCCCGGTTTGGGACTTGGCTCTGAAGTAACAGCATTCGTGCGTCACTTTATTTACATCTATGCACAATTACGCGTATGTATTTTATATTATTTATATTTTATTTATATTTGATTTACATTTTATGCGTTGTTTTTATAGCGTTGAATATGTATTTATTGATATTAAATACATATAGATGTGCATATACATCAGTCAGGGGGGTCAATTCTACTTTACGGAAATTTGGTCTTCGCGGGGGGTCTCGACCCCCCATTAACTGCCAAAAGTGAGGGATCCCTGTAATGGTCTTTTGAATAATCTTTTGAAATAATATCCCAGTGAACTATTCTCATCTGTCCTTCTTTTTTTTATTAGTCATGGACCATGCCAAAGTATTTATTCCATTGCCGCCAGAGGGGATTGAGGTTCTCAAACGAAGTCCCTCTGCATTCTGCCATGTGCTACAAGGAAAATTCGATTGCATGGCACAGATCCAAAATGTGGAAGATCATACAGCTTCATCCTTTACCAACAGAAAAGCACCCATTGTAGCTCAGACTGTGTACAGCAAACAGCTCTCTACAAACCTGAAGATATCAGTGTGGAAAGATGATCTTACTACACATGCAGTAGATGCTGTGGTCAATGCAGCCAATGAGAAATTAAGTCACGGAGCAGGACTTGCTTTTGCTCTGTGTAAAGCTGGAGGTCCTGAGATCCAGCAATCTAGTAATGAAGTTATAAAACATCGACATAAAGTTCCCACGGGTACAGTAGTCATGACACCAGCTGGATCTCTCCCTTGTAAAATGATCATACATGCTGTTGGACCACAAGTATCATTATATCCAAGAGACACTGAACTTAAGGAAGCATCAGAGCTTTTACAGAAAACTATTTTCAGCATCTTGCGACAAGCCGATTATGAACGTGTACATTCTGTTGCAATTCCTGCCATAAGCTCAGGAATTTTTAATTTTCCATTAACACGATGTGCCCAAATCATTGTAACTACTGTAAAATCATACAGTGAGAAACGCAGTCGAGGATCCCTGAAGCTTGATGTTCGTCTGGTGAATAATGATGATCCTTCAGTTCAACAGATGCACAGAGCTTGCAAGGAAATTCTGGGGTCATCTGACTTCATACCAATGCAAAATCAGGGCAATGTCCCAAGCCTGTCTTCAT
The DNA here is from genome assembly GCA_030068295.1 of Euristhmus nudiceps. Classification (NCBI taxonomy): domain Eukaryota; kingdom Metazoa; phylum Chordata; class Actinopteri; order Siluriformes; family Plotosidae; genus Euristhmus; species Euristhmus nudiceps. The sequence goes on from JAQNCB010000012.1 coordinate 56,931,432, forward strand.
TTCCCAGTTTGGATATGGGCAACGTGGCGCTTCATCTCAAAACGGGAGCCATTGAGAATGAGACAGTAAGTGTCAAAAGTATGCTTTTCTAAATAAACTTAATTATAAAGGAGCATTTGCTCTCTATGGCCAAAAGTTTGGGAATACCTGAACAGTCACACCCAGACATATGTGTTTGCTGAACTTCCCAAGGTGTGGGGTGCAGTTGGTGCTCCAATTTATCCCAGAGTTGTTCAGTGGGGTTAAGGTAAGGTAAGGGCGCTGTCCAGGACACACAAGATCTTTCATTCCAATGTTGGCAAACCATGGGCAATGTCATACTGGAACAAGTTTGGTCCGCTAGATTCCAGTGAAGACATCTTGTAATACTCTAGCATTAACAAGCATTGAAATTCTATACAAGAGTGTATTTCCAACTATTTGGTGGGAATTTGAGGAATAACGATACAAAGGGTGTGATGATCAGGTGGTACATAGGTTTGCCCACTTGATGTATGTATAAATAAACAATGAAAAAACAACAAGTCGAATTATCTGGTTGCATTTGCGGCCGATCTGTGTCATTTAGTTAATATACTTTTTGATCATTTAAATATTGTTCATTTTCTGAACCGCAGGGATTGGTGCCCATCTCAGTCTGCTCTGGGCAATTTAGAGTAGCCAGTTAACATAATGGGCATGCCTTTGTATTGTGGAAGGAAACCGGAATATGAAGAGGAAACAAATGTAATCACCCAGAAAGGACCCTGTGAGCCATGTAATTTGAACCCAGAAAATTCTTGATTTGACAATAAAGTTCTAATAACTGAGTCACTGTGCTGCCCAATCTCAAACATGATTAGGCATTTGAAATAATATTACTCTAGTAAATAGACTTATCAAAAAAATAATTGGAAAACTCAAATAACACCTCGTAGATCTCAATGAATTACATATTGTGGATGGAAATTTTTATTGGTTACATAGTGGAAGGCGTTGGGAACAAAATAACATAAGAATGGTGAATGGAAATCAAAATCTTCATCCCATGGAGGTCTGGATTCAGAATCGCACTCAAACTCAAAGTGGAAAATCAGATCTCGGTCTGATCCAACTTCTGTATGTTCGTAATGTTTTTTGATGGTCGGACTGATTGATGTACTGAACACTGTCCAGCCAACAAAAGGCTAAAAAAATATATATTTGAAATGTATATTCAGTGAACATTTTGTATTTTTTTATAGCCTTTACTGCCTTTATATCATTTTTCGTAGGTTATAGTACAGCTAGCCTCTATTGTTATTTGTTGTTTGACCATCATGTTAATGTTTGTGTTTATAGGCCGATGTGATTGTGAACACTATAAGTGACGACTTAGATTTATCAAAAGGGATGGTTTCAGCTGCTCTACTGAAAAAGGCAGGCAGGAAGATTCAAGACGAGATCGGACGTAATCGACGATTTGCCCCGAAGGGTGAAGTTATTCAGACAGCTGGCTATGACCTGAACTGTAAAGCCGTGTTCCACACTGTCTGTGTGCCAAAAAGCAACTTTGGAAATAAGGGCAATAAGGTTGTATTTCTAATGTATAAGTAGTGACGCATAGAACTGGTAGCCAATCAATCACTAGTACTCTGACTTACTATTTAAACATTATTCCGCTGTTCATCATGGATATTTAAGCAAAACAATATATAATTTATGTAATTTTTTTTGGATAATAAATTACATCCTTTTTTCTGTTTTTCTCTTTTTTTCTCTCCTGAATGATGACCTCATAAAAGTATTCTGTATTTGTCTGTTCCAGATTCTTCACTCTGTGGTAATGCGTTGCCTTGTTATGGCAAGCAGTTGCAATTATTCCTCCATATCGTTCCCTGCTCTTGGGACGGGCAACCTTGGCTATGAAAAAGATGAAGTTTCTCAGATTATGATCAGTGCAGTCGAGGAATTTTCTGAAAGCTATAAAGGCTTAAAAATAAATGTGTCTTTTGTCATCTTTCCAAAGGATTCTGACACACTAAAGGTACATTTAAGCTTAGATGTATTCCAGCATACAAAGACCTCATCAGCTGTGATGTTAACTGTATACAGGGATCCCTCACTTTTGGCGGTTAATGGGGACCGAGACTCGACGCGAACGCCAAATTTCCGCGAAGTAGGATCAACCCCCCCCCCGACTGACGTATACAAGATTCAAGATTCAAGAGTTTTATTGTCACTAGCAAGAAATTACATTAAGCAATTACTGGCAGTGAAATGCTT
>JAQNCB010000012.1:57475515-57486413 GCA_030068295.1 Euristhmus nudiceps
GGACAGGGATGGATGGAGGCGGATGATTCGCTGTGGCGACCCCTGATGGGAGAAGCCGAAAGAAAAGTAGTAGTAGACTCCAGTGCAACTTGTATATGTCTTTTTTCCTTTATTATGCCATTTTTGGATGATTCGACTTATACTCCGGAACGACGTATAGTACGGAAAATACGGTACTATGTCATTAGTGGAGAAATATGAATTTAAAAACATACCTTTACTAAGTCTTCAGACAAATGCATGCTCTGTCTAACTTGAAGACAAAGTTGAACTTTTAATTATCTAATCACATCCTGGTGTAGACCTACTGAAAAGTTCCCATCATGTAAATATAATGACCACTGTAATATTCATTTAATTTAGTACAATTTCCCTAAGCTCTCAAATGTCTATTAATAGTAACCTGAACAATATATAGCTCCCATGAAACATACTAAGACTGAGAACACACTTGTGGACAGAGCTCGCATTTGTGGACTGTGGACAAACAATCACAATTTCCTGCAGAACGAAAATCAGTATGTCACAGTACCTACCACACTGTTCATGAGAAAGGCTTTTGAGATATTCTTGAGGTTTTTTTTAATGAAGAATTTGACTGTATTTTGCCCCAAAATTTTTTTAATGATGTGCCCCAATCCCTCTTACAGAGATAAAGTATGCTGGCATGGTGTCCTTTGAATGGTAAGATATACAGTGATCCCTCACTTTTCGCGGTTAATGGGGGGGGGGTCGAGAATTTCCCAGCATTCCCAGAAGAAGAAGAGGCTGGGGTCCGAATCTGAGTCAGTACCGACCACTCGCGGCATTTTCCTGGACTTTTCCCCTATTTTTCCTTGTTTTTATTTTTCGATGAATATTTTAAAAAAATCCGTGATGCGCTGAAGCCGCAGAACCTGAAACGCGATATAGCAAGGGATGACTGTATTAGATTTCTGCCAGATATATATAGTTTGCTATTGAGGCCAAATAGTTTGATTGTTTGATCTGACCATAAGACCTTATTAAATCTGGCTTTAGAATCTTCAAGGTTTTGGCAAAGCTTGATTATTACTGGGCTTTATTCTAGCAACCCTCGCATACAAGCCACAAGTGTGGAGCATTTGTGATATTCTTATTACATGCACGCAATACACATAACTATTGTTTTTTTCTTTATTCCTGTAATTACTTTAAAGTAGCCCTTCACTATTCCATGCAGGTTAGAGGGATATCATGATCCTGGAAGCCTCAGAGAGTTGATTTTGGTCTTTACTGTGCTCCTAGAGATTGATAAGGCATTAAAATTCTTTTTTGTACTCATCTTCTGACTTGTGCCTGACCACTTCCGGGATTAATACATAGTAGAATAATAAAAAGACAGAAATTAATGTTGTTTGAATATTGTTGGGATTAATAAAGCCTTTGAATATTTTTATTCATTTTCTGACTTGTGCCTCTCCACAACTTTATTCCTGAGATCTTTTGAACGTGCCTTGCCATCCATAGTTGATTGTTTGCTTTCAGTTACACTTACAGTGGCGTGAAAAAGTATTCATACCCCTTCAAATTTTCCACATTTTGTCACATTCCGACCACAAACATAAATATATTTTATTGGAATTTTGTGTGAAAGATCAACACAAAGCAGCACACAATTGTGAAGTAGAAGGAAAGTTATACATGACTTTCAAATTTTTTTTACAAATAAAAACTGAAAAATGTAGCATGCAAAAGTATTCAGCCCCCCTGTGTCAATACTTGGTGGAATGGCCTCTCGCTGCAATTACAGCTGCAAGTTTTTTGGCGCATGTCTCTACCAGCTTTGCACATCAACAGACTGGAATTTTTGCCCATTCTTCTTTGCAGAACAGCTCAAGCTCAGTGACATTAGATGGACAGCGTTTGTGAACAGCAGTTTTCAGATCTTGCCACAGATTCTCAATTGGATTTAGCTCTGGACTTTGACTGGGCATTCTAACACATGAATATGTTTTGTTTTAAACCATTTCATTGTAGCTCTGGCTTTATGTTTAGGGTCTTTGTCCTCCTGGAAGGTGAACCTCCACCCCATTCTCAAGACTTTTGCAGATTCCAACAGGTTTTCTTCCAAGATTGCCCTGTATTTGGCTCCATCCATCTTCCCATCAACTCTGACCATCTTCCCTGTCCCTGCTGAAGAAAAGCAGCCCCACAACATAATGCTGCCACCACCATGTTTGACAGTGGGGATGGTGTGTTCAGCGTGATGTGCAGTGTGTTTTCCGCCACAAATGACGTTTTGCATTTCGGCTAAAATGTTCCACTTTGGTCTCATCTGACCTGGGGTCTGATCTGGGGTCCTGTATATGGGGCATAAGAAGAATCACCGCGGTCCCGGCGCGTCTCGCCGGCCGCCAGGTCCTGACAGAATGTCCCAGCCCATATACGTCCCAGCAGACCTGTTCAGGATAATCCAGCTCCCAGACCCCTCAGCGGACCTGGAGGGACTACACCCCGCCGATGCGTAGATTCTACAAGAGCTGGAGGAGGGCGAAGAGCACATTAACCATGCTCAGTGTGGCGATGATTAGGTATGGACTTGAACCGCATGTATTCTTCCCAGTCAGGCCCCCAGCTGATCCCCCCCACCACACGAGCGCAGCTGTAAAAACGGGTGAAGGAGGCACAAGTTTGGATGGACCAAGTTCAAGCTGGGGTCGTTGTGACGATGGCTGAGCTCGAGGTGCACATGGAACGTTGTCCGGCAATGGGTCAGTAGCAGCCGATGCCCAGGTACGAACCCTCAGAATTCTTGAGTCCCACGGTAAGCGGAGAAGGGCCCTCGTCTCGGTCGGTTACGGAGGCGGCATCACAGCTTCCATCCGCTGCGAGACCAGCGCCCACGCCCATGTCTGCCTTGGGCTCATTGCCCTCGCTCACGGCCGATCCGAAATCGATTTTCCTCTATTCATTTAAAGTGTAGTTAGCGCCCGCGTCGTTGCCCGTCCCCGGGCCTACGCCCACACTCATGTCTGTCTCGGGCCCATTGTCCTCGCTCACGCCCGATTTGGAATCAGTTCCCTCGTGCCCGTCCGAAGCCGAGCAAGCGCCCGAACCATCGCCCATCCCCGGGCTGGCACCCGCGCACATGTCTGTCCCGGGCCCATTACCCGAGTCCACAGTCGTTTTAGAACCCATTCCCCTTCGTTCGTCCAAAGCCGAGCAAGCGCCCGTGTCGTTGCCCGAGTCCATGCTTGTATTGGAACCAATTTCCTTGCGCTCGTCCGAAGCCGAGCAAGTGACCGCGTCGTGGCCTGTCCCCGAGCCTGCGCCCACGCCCATGTCTGCCCCGGGCCCATTGCCCGCATCCATGCCCAATTGGGAACCAAGTTCTCCGCACTCGTCGGAGGTCGAGTCAGCGCCTGCGCCGCCACCCGTCCCCAGGCCGGCGCCCACGCTCAACTCTGCCTCAGGGCCGTTGCCCGCTCTGTCTGTCGCCGGGCCATTGCCCGCTCCGTGTGTCCCCGAGCCTCTCACCATGCCGTCCCTCTCCGAGCCTCTCCCAGCGCCGTCCCGCGCCGACCCTATCCCCACGCCGTCCCTTCCCGGGCCGTTGCCCGCTCCGTCCCACGCTGGGTCTATTCCCGTGCCATCCGTCCCCGGGCCGTTGCCCGCTCCGTACCGCGCCCGGCCTATTACCGCGCCGTCCGTCCCCGGGCCGACGCCCGCTCTGACCGTCGCCGGGTCTATTCCCGAGCCGTCCGTCCCCGGGCCGCCGACTGGCGCAGGGTCTATTCCCGAGCTGTACGTCCCCGGGCCGTCACCTGCTCCAACCGTTGCTGGGTCTATTCCCGAGCGGTCCATCCCCAGGCCGTTGCCCGCTCCGACCATCGCCGGGTCTATTCCCGGGCCGTCCGTCTCCGGGCCGTCGCCCGCTCCGACCGTAGCCGGGTCTATTCCCAAGCCGTCCATCCCCGGGCCGTCACCCGCTCCGACCGTCGCCGGGTCTATTCCTGAACTGTCCGTCCCCGGGCCTTTGCCCACTCCGTCCCGCTCCGGGTCTATTCCAGAGCTGTCCGTACCCGGTGCCTCCTGCCCGCGCCCGCTTCGGCCGAACCCGGTCCCATGCGCGCTCCATCGGATCCCACTCCATTGCCCGCTCCGTCTGTTCCCGGTCCATCGCCTGCACTGCCTGTCGCTGGGTCAACACCCATGCCACCGCCTGCGACAGCCAAGCCCACTCTCTCCTTAGTGCTGATGCAAGCGGTCAAGCCCGCTCCCTCAAAGTCTGTGCAAACGGTCAAGCCCACTCTCTCAGTGCTGATGCAAGCGGTCAAGCCCGCTCCCTCAAAGTCTGTGCAAGCGGTCAAGCCCGCTCTCTCAGTGCCAGTGCCAGCAGTCAAGCCCGCTCCATCAGAGTCTGTGCAAGTGGTCAAGCCCGCTCCCTCAGGGCCTATGCAAGCCCGCTCTTTCAGGGTCAGTGCCAGCGGTCGAGGCCGCACCCTCTGTCTCGGTGCCAGCGATCAAGGCCGCCCCTTCAACTGCGCCCGAGGTCAAGCCAGCATCTTCACCGACAACGGGGTTGAACCTGCGCCCTCGGTTGCACCGGGAGACATCTGGCTGCTCCTCGTCTGGCACCTCTACATCTGGATGCTCCGCGGCTGGCCGCGCTTCCACATCGTGCACCTCCACATATGGCTGCGCTTTGTCTGGCCGCTCTTCTGCATCTGGCTCCTCCTCGTCCGGCTTCACGTCTGGCTCTTCTGCGTCTGGCACCTCCTTGGCAGGCTTCACATCTGGCTCTTCTGTGTCTGGCACCTTCTCGTCTGTTTTCACGTCGGGCCCTTCCTCGTCTGGCGCTTCCTCGTCTGGCTCCTCATCCTCCCCGACCGCGGTTCCTGGCCGTGGCGACTCAGGCCAGAGCCAAAACCCCACCGGACTGTTGGACTCTATGGGGGGTGGGGTCGTTGGGACTTTTTTTCTTTGCCTTTTTTTCCTTTTTCTTTTTCCCAAGCCCCACGAACTGAATTTGACTATGGGAGGGGTGTGTGTATTGCAGGGCTCCTTTTTGGGTCCCTGTAAAATTAAGTTAAAATATTGTCATGATTGTGTTTGTTTTTCTTTTGTTCTGTAGACCGCCAGGAGGCGGTCTTTGAGGGGGGGTTCTGTCATGATCTCGGCCATGTATTGGCATCTTTCCACCACCAGAGGTGTCGTTGAGGTGCTCTGCTTCCTCCCCCTCCCCTCCTGGGCTCTCTCTCTATTGTGTTATTTGTATCAGCTGTGTCTTGTTTTCGAGGTCTATTTAAGAAGCTTCAGTCTGCAGGTTAGATTGCTGGGACATTGCATTCTGTTGCCTTTTGGATGCCTTTTTACTGCCTGCCTGTCTGCTTCAGAGTTATGCCAAGTTATGCTTTCCAGGTTTGATTTCCTTTTGGTTATGGTGATTGAGAGTCCCTTGCTTTTCTTTAAAAAAAAAGTAAAGTTTTTGTGTTTTTTTTTAGTTAATAAAACTTCCTGAGCTCCCTGAACTCTCTGCATTTTTTGGATCTGGGGTCCTGCATATGGGGCATAAGAAGCATCACCGCAGTCCCGGCATCCGCCAGGTCCTGACAGAGATTAGTTACACCCGATTGAGTTTACAAGTATTGTTTAGGGGAGTGACCCTTTGACCATCTCAGTGATTCAGCCTTAATTTTTTTTTACCTTGGATCTGTTGCTATGATAGCTTTCATTTGGCTGTTGTAAGGCTGCAAAATGTGCTGTTATAAGTTTGAATACAGATAAAATAAATCTATCATGCGTTCATTTCAGATTGCAAAATTAGAAAATATAAACAATTTGAAGAGGCTTGGGGTCTGTGATTTCTTTTTTTATACCAGGGTATGTACTGTTTGGTCTACCTTGTCCTGATAGTACATCCGTTATTGGCAACTCCTGCAGTCGACCTAGTCCTGAACGTATTGAATACATCTTTCCTTCAGACTCTATCAGTAAGACCAGGAAGGGAATTCTGGGACAAACCAGTCTTTCCATACTTATGGCACAGGCAAGTGCCTGGAAAGGCAACTCCAGTGTGTCGAACAGCTCAGCCTAGCACGGAATCAAACGGGGGAGTAGCAGTTACCAGTTTTAAGTCATGGCTTGATTGACATAGAGTCAGACGGCAGGGGTCACTCCTGACAGTGGAAGGGGCTGTTTAGCCCCATTGGATAGCTAAAGCCCGCTCAAACTGGGCAGCACATAGGCAATAAGGTGCTTTTCCGGCCACCGTCCACACGTCTTGATGGGGTGAGTAGGACTTTAGTCTGAGACTTGATGGGGTGAGTAGGACTCAAGTGGACCAAAAAATCAAGGATTTATAAGAAGAAAGCCAGCTCTCACATTTGGGAGCCGGAATGTCCGAACAATGCTGACCAGCATTATGAGCGACAATGATGGAATATGGAAAACAGCTGTCATCAGCAGAGAGCTGGATAGACTCAATATTGACATTGCAGCCCTGCAGGAAACCCACCTTGGTGGATATGAAAGACTTAAAGAAACAGAGTACACTTTCTTCTGACATTTCAAAGGCAAAGACTGACCTAGAGAGCATGGAGTCAGTTTTGTTGTAAGCAACAAGCTGATTCAGATGATTGAGTGGTTGAGCCAGATTCAATTAAGTCAGAAAGTCTCATGTACATGTCTTGCTCCAACCTTGACTTTTAGCTCCGATACTAAGGATACCTTCTGTAGCCAACTGGATGAAGCTATCAAACACATCCTGAAGAATGAAGCCATGATTCATCTTGGTGACTTCAATGAAAGAGTGGGCAAAAACCAAGGCTCTTGGCCAAACTGCCTAGGTCATTTTGGTGTTGGCAATTGTAATGACAATGGACAATGTCTGCTGGAGCTCTGTACTTACCATCACCTTTGCATTACGAACACATTCTTTGCTGTAAAGTTGAGAGTTTCTAATGGATGCACTCCAGATCCAAAAGCTGGCATCAGTTGGACCTTATCATCTCGTGACGGGAGAATCTCAACAACATTCGCATCTCAAGAGCATACCACAGTACCGATTGTGACACTGATCACTGCTTTGTCTGCATGAGGGTCCAGATGCATCCAAAGAAATTTCATTGCACCAAGCAATCTGCCAAATCTCACATCAATACTGCTGCTACTGCCATTCCTGAAAAAGTCTCAGTATTCAAAAACATCCACAGTATGAAATTAGAGGACTGCCAGGGGCTTGATACTGATGATCACTAGCAACACATTAGGGACATGACTCATGCTGCAGCATTGAAGGATTTCACCCTGGAACACCTATGCTGAGCAGGAGAAGTGCTTGTACACCTTCCATATGAGATGACTTCGCAACATCCAGTCCATATTATGGACAGATAAGGTTTCAAACAAGCTGAGCTGATCAATTAAGTTATTTTCAAGGTTACTGTTTACTTGAATAAGCTTTTCAACAAAGGTTTGTCTATAATATGAGATAGTAACACAATAACTAATATATTCAAGTAATTTAAATCTACAGTTGAACCTCGCTCTTATGGACCCCGATAGACTGGATTTTGGATCGTACGGCTAACCCGAGTTTTTTCTTTTTTTTTAAAGGATAGTTTGGATTTTGACCAGTAGGTGTAATGAGTGCCCAGTTTTTATAAGCCTGGCTGTGGGCTGATCTGTGCTGATTCCCCAGTGTTTATGAAGAATTTGGAGTTAAAAAACAAATGGTAAGTGATATTAGAAATCAAAAGAAAAATTACAAAAGTTTACTGTGCAGTTTGAAGTTGGTTCTAGTAAAGGTAATGTACATGCTCGTATGAAAGAAAGTACGTGGTGTTGAGATAATGTTAGCACTACGCGCTAGCCGCGGTGGACATTATCTCCACACCGCTAGCACGTAGTGCTGTCGAGATTTTCAGGCGCTAGTTAAATGAATTACTGTATTATGTATTACAATACATATCACATGTAATTACTGTACAGGTACAATATAAACTATTAGGGTGTTAAATGTTCACTTCACTCTACCGGACTATTCACTCTTCCGGACACCCCGTCCCCCCTATTAGTCCGTACGAGCTAGGTTCAACTGTATTTAAAAATATATTTGAATATATTTTAATTTATATTATTGTTTTTATTGCACCCACAGTAGATTAAATGGAAGCAACAGTGATAAGCTTGACATTAATATTGATTATTATGTAGGTTGGTAATATACTGTCATGAGTTGCAGTATCAAAACACAGTTTTGTATATTTCATATGTAAGTGTTTGTCTGTGTGTTTGTACTTCTGGTCCAACTCTTTCTGTATGTCTTTATTAATGTCCTCAATCTTTGCTTGTAATTTCTTCCTCCTCTGTTCTGGGGGCAAGTGACTGAAGTCTTCTGGATTTGCACCCTGAAAGCAAGAGACAGGAAAAGAGAAATAATTTTAAATATTTTAATTGAATGTAATAAATTCATAAATAACTACCTGTCTATACTTGCCCTCCTACATTAAGGCAGCAAAAAGTGGCAGATATTCAGATAAACAGTAGCTTCAATAATCTGGCTGAATATTTGTACTGTAGGTACTGTAGTTGGTGCTTTTCTCCTTATTCTAAAAATCAAATGGTGTATTTGGGATTTTTTTAAATGTAGATATAAATAGTTAACACTTTCATCCTATATCAACACTTTTGAGAGGGGACGGTCATAACATTATTCCATTGATGGAATCATCGAAATGAATTCACATTGAAACCTAGTATCAGAAGAAGGTTTTTTAGAGCTCCACTTTAAGGCAGTACCTAAATCTTTATATTATAAGATTTGGTTGCTGTGCATTATGCCAGCCATACAGTTATTTTTGTCAAAGTCACCAATTACCACTGAATATCAATTCAAAATTCAGTGCAAGTGACTTTTAGAAAATGTGAATGCATTGTATTGTGTATGTGTCTGCCAAGTTTATCTGCGAATAAACTAGATAGTCATGAAAACAGGGGCTCACATTAGGACATCTCTTACATTTCAGTAATATGTACAATTACTGTACTTGAGTGTTCATAGCTAAATCCATTTCCATTGGTTCAGTATGCAGAATTCCAGTAAATTAACCAAAAAATATTATACATGCAATAATAAAAGATGTTTCACCATCCCAAAATACTCATCACTCACTCATTTGCTGAACAGCTTAATTCGACTACTAGGGTTGTGGGAAGGCTGAGCCTATCTTGGCCTACACTCTGCGAAGGCAAGGTGTAACAGCTGAGCTAAACAGCTCACCTGACCATTGCAGGCAACACAGTCTCACACACAAAACTGTCCCAGCCTCAGGCTTTTCTGTGTGGGGTTTACATGTTAACCCTTTGCTTGCGTGTGTTTCCTCCAGGTACTCCAGTTTCTTTCCATGGTTCAAAGTCATGCATATGAGGCTAACTGGCTGATCCAAACTGACCCTGGTATGAGTGTGAATGTACACGTGTTGCTCTGCAATAGTCTGGCGAGCTGTTCAGGGTGTACCTTGCCTCACCCAGTGTAGGCTGAGGTATGATCAAGCAATTCAGCAAATGCAAATGAATGAGTGTGTAAAGTGAGTAAGATGTCTGGTGGTGTTAATAATTAAATAGAAGTATCTGTTTTGTGTAAGATCTAAAAATTAATTATCTGATTTAAAACAGCTGACTACCATAATGACAAGTGTACATACTGTATGAGTAATATTATTAAAAATATTCCTTTGATTAATAAGCCAAGACCTAAACTGCACTCTAATGTTAAAGTATATATATATATCAGGGCTCGAAATTCGCAGTAGTCCGGTCGCCAGATGCAACTTAATTTCTCATTTGGCAAGTTGAAAAATCTATTTTCAAAAAAGGATGGGCTTGTAAGTTGAAAAAATATACAATAAAAGTGGACATTTAAAGACTGCGCATGTCAATGACGTGTTACCTATTTTGTATGGAAAAACAAAAAAACACGCGCTCTCTCGCTCTTATTTTAAGCTCCGCCTGGGAGACAGACAGAGAGAGAATGCCGCTCTTTTTATTTTAAGATCTCCCTGTCTGTGTGCACGCGGGAGACACACAGAGAGAGCACGCACTCTTATTTTAAGCTCTCCCTGTCTGTGCGTGCACACGGTAGACAGACAGAGCGCGCACTCTCTCTGTCTGTCATGTGAGACATATGATGGTGTTGCCATCCTACCTCTAGATTTTAAGTATGATGTAAAATAATTATGTCAATAATACTGCTTACAAATACATTTGTTGCTAATTCATGTGTGTGGAAAGAGGTGTTACTGAAAAAAGTCATGAAGAACACTGAAAATCTTTATCTGAGGTAGGCATCTCTGCATGACAAGCAGATTTCAATACACGTGTTTTGTTGACATGTTCAACTGTCAAAACAGCTTCGTAATGTGGAATTTTTTGAAAGGTGTTAAGCCACCACCTGAGACGGGAAAAAGTGACCTAGGTCGGAAGAATATTCTAAATTATTCAATATTACTGTGCTTATGATTATAACAGTATTTTATGTACAGAATTACATTGTTGTCTAGTCAGCTTCTAATCCAATGTGAAGTACCTCAGTAAAGTCTATCGTTTTTAATTTATGCATTTTTACAGCAACATGGAATTGGCACGACCCCCCATTAAATGCATTGCATTCTGTTGACTTAAATTCTGGTGCTCAATTTTATTTGTTTTTATTTAACACTCATTTGCTAAGTTTTGCTATATCATAATTATTTTTACTTTATTTTGGTGGTCTGAGTTGTTTTCATTTTTTTATTGGACAACAGTATCAAAATAGTCTTGAAATAAAATAAAATGCATATTACTTACGAACAATTGTATAATATATAATCTTCTGTGTCATTTTTACCAAGGGTTGAACTCACTGCGATCAGACACACTTTGGCTAGTTGATTTTC
>JAQNCB010000013.1:593585-603822 GCA_030068295.1 Euristhmus nudiceps
TTGACTTCTGCCTTTTCTGTCACACGAATGCTGGGAAATTCGTCTCGACCAATCAGCTTGCGAGATTTCAGAGCCGATTCCCAAATTGGAGTCAGTAGTGACCTTGCGGCCTTTCCCTATTTAATAGTGAAAAAGCAAAAGGAAAGGCCGCACGATCACTACCGACTAAGGTTTGGGACGCGGTCTCTGAAATATCGCAAGCTGATTGGTCGTGACGAATTTCCCAGCATTCGTGTAACAGGAGAAGAAGAAGAGACTGAGATCTGAATCCGAGTCAGTAGCAACCCCTCGCAGCATTTTCCTTTTTCCTATTTTTCCCTTATTTTTTTATTTTTCAATGAATATTTTTTTAAAAATCCGCGATGCACCGAAGCCGCAGAACCTGAAGCACGATATAGCGAGGGATCACTGTAATCCTCTTTAATCCTGAGTGACCTTGAGAGGTCAGCATCAAGCTCATGGGATTTTAAGAGTTTATAACTTTGAAACGAGAGCTGTCCAGGGTGTACCCCAACCTCGCCCAGAATTGGCTGAGATGGGCGCCAGCCTCCCCGCGACCCTAATTAGGATTAAGCAGTTCAGAAAAATGAATGAATGAATGAATGAACTTTGAAACGAAGTCAAAATAAATGTGTTCTGATTGATTTAGAACAGCATGGCATTTTCTGATTGGCTGAGGGCAACATTGTGTGTTCTGATTGGCTTAGGACAGAACACTGTGTTTGGATTGGCTGAGAGCAGTATGGTGTGTTCTGATTGGCTAAGAAGACAGCAGGTTCACAGTGATTAGAGCAGTATGGCTTCCAAGGTGTGTGGTTTCCTTCTGTCAACTGGACTGGAAATTTGGTTGAAGACGTTTCGCTACCTATCCAGGGAGCTTCTTCAGAACCACACGCATTGGAGACTATGACCTGGATGATTGAGAACCTTCACAGACAAGCAGTATGGCTTATTGTGATTGGCAGAAGGCAGCACTGGATTTGCTGAGAGCAGTATGGTGTGTTCTGATTGGCTGGGAGCAGTAGTGTGGGTACTGACTGAATAAGTCAATACTCTGTTAATAAGTGACAACAATTAACACGGAATGAGAAAGCGAAGCAACCAGATAGTCTGACATTTCCTTCCAGGGGAGTTTGTGGAATTCTTGCCCGGCTGAAGCGGCCGTGTAGCTGTACGATCGATTAATGATGTGTACCTCCCCTTTTAATCAAATGTGTGGAAAGGTTACAGTGCGCTGTGTTTGCAACCAAATGTCAGGCAGCAGTTTGAACAGAAGTCGCAGAGGAATTCCAGAAATCCCCTGCTCACGTGCTCATTTCATTCTGGAGTACAGAATTAATCGGACTGCATGAGTGAGCACGGGTCTGCTCCGGAGATTGAGGCTTCTGAATAACACTGCAAACTTCAGTAAGCATGAAAATATCACATAAAAAAAAGTCAATATTAGCAACAAACTGCTAAAGAAATGCTAACTCGAAATGCTAACTGAATATGCTAACTGTGAGTGCTAGTGGCTAAACTTATAAACAACAAATTTCAGAGATACACAAATATTCTTATACTTCTGATTTACAGTTTTAAATGCAAACACTTTTCTCAAGCTCCAAATACAAAAACCTCACATTCTCTTTTCAAGACCAAAACTTTCACACCAAAATCCCTCAAAACTTGCAAAAATGTAAACAATACAAAACATAGTTACATACTACAACACAAACTCCTCTGTGGGGTTTAGGCGAGGTCAGCAGGGTGGCACACAGACACTGACCAATTGCTGGTTGATACTGAACCACTCTCTTATCTGATTGGTGCAATGAAAACTAACATAGAACCATCTGCAGGGCCGAGATTCTACTGCTCACGGTCGTGGAGGCTGTCTCATGGCTTTCCCAGAAAGGTGAGGAGATGTTTGGTATTGATTGAGCCAAAGACGGCATGCCAGTGGACGAACCCCTCAGAACTCATGGCAGCACCGAGCGTGGTTTCCTCCACATTGGCATGGAGCATCAATAATAGCGCTTCGTCTGATGATGTATTGTTCTCCTCCTTCTTTTAGTGAGGTTGAAGCCAGCCTCATCCAGGAAGATGTATTCATGATGTCAGGCCACGGAGTCCAACCCGAATATCCTCTTTATATCCATTATATCCCCGAATATTGTTTTCAGGGTTCAGAACGAAGGTCAATACACAGCTGCAGTATTGTACAGTAGTACTGCAGGCCACAAAGCAGCACGGTATGTGCACCCACTGTACCCTGAACTTACTGGCACATACTGGTAACAGAAGTCTTTGATTCTATCAGAGTTGCGCTCAAAGGGTGCCCTACAGCCCTCCTTCAGGTATCCCTCTGACGCTGGAGGACTCGATCTATGGTGGTCAGGCCGACATCGTCAATGTGCTGAAAGTCGACATTGTCAGCAATGATTATCTGCTGGATTTCTCGGAGTCTGATGGTATTGTTCTCAGGAACCGTATCCACGATGAGGGTTTCTTGTGCTAGTGTGGAAATGGCAACCCTCCCGCCTCCATGTGGCATTTGTTCAACTCAACAGAAACAAGCGTGCATTTCACTGAATTGTACATGCACTCCGTAAAAAACAAAAGAAAGAGAAGGTACATGGATGCACTGAGAGAGGACATGAAGTTAGTTGGTGTGAGACAAGAGGATGTGGAGGACAGGGATGGATGGAAACGGATGATTCGCTGTGGCGACCCCTGAGGGGAGGAGCCCAAAGAACAGTAGTAGTAGTAGTGGTATACACGTGTCTATATATGTGTACATGCGCATGCATGTGCATACATGCGTGTACGTGTGTACGTGTGTGTGTGTGTGTGTGTGTGTGTGTGCGCATACATACCATCTGTTGCCTCATGTATAACCAGTGCAATGTTACAATACCCAATTTTCCTGAACAGCTGACCTTGCACACCAAATCCAAACCCTCTCCCTCTCTGTCCTACCCCACCCTTTCCCTTGTCTGTCTCACCCCCACCCTCCCCTCTCTGTCCTACCAACCACCCTCTCCGTCCTACCCCCAACCTCTCCCTCACTGTCCTACCCCCACCCATAAAGACGTTAAATTGAGAGATGTTGTATGAAGTTATTTCAGCCACGTTGCAATAGAGGGACATTCAGTTCAGCAATTGGAAGAGCAACATCACTGCTGAAAGTTATATACCTGTATTCTGTTTTTGTCACAGTCATTTTGGAATTGGGGTTGTAGTTACTGTTACTAAATAAAGTAATAAATTCCTTCGTGTGAGATGAAGATGAAAGACTCCAGATATTTTTGAGAACACTGACTATCGTGAACTCTAATGTTTGAGATAAAGCCTTTGTTTTTCTCCAAACTGATCTGCAGTCACCTCTGCTGTAACGCGGACGTGGTGTTTAACCCACTCCAGCACACCAATGGATTTATTCCAGCCCGTAGTTGTTTTTCTTGGCAAATGTGCCTTTTTGGCACCGTTAGCGATTTTCACTTCGAAACAACAGATGGCTTTTAATGGAAGTTGTAATTATCAGTCAGTCAAAAAGAGTCTAAAACCCTTTCTGTGTTTGGAGTAAAGTGATGAGTAACACAAGCTCTAAGCATTGAAAACGAAATTCTATTCGATATAAAAAAAAAACACATCATGGTTTAAATGTTTCAACATCGATTTCTAATGGCGCGAACATTCAGCATCAACAGACAAACATCTGCAACCGCACTGTTAGGATTCAGGTGCAGCAGATTCTCAGATTTCTAAAAAGGTTTCATTCTCACTAATGCTGTGTCCCGGTTTGGGATGGACCCGAATGCAGGACACACAGGAGGCAGAGCGGAGAAACTGTGAGAGTTTGGTGTGAAATCCCAGGCAGTGGAAAATCAAACCCGTTATTTCTGTTCCTCAAACATTCATGCATCATTCAATCCCAGATCTTCATAATCTATTACGGTCGTGGGAAGGCTGCAGCCTATCTCATTCTACTCTGGACAAGAGCAGAGTACTCCCTGGACAGCTTGACAGTCCATCGCGGAGCCAACACACACACACACACACAAAGGGGCAATTGGGAATCCCCAATAAGTCTCATGTGGATGTCTGAACTGTGGGAGAAAACCAGAGTACCCAGGGGAAACTACACAAAGTCGACACAGAAGCACCTTCAACAAGCCTGGGACTCGAACCCAGGACCTTCTTGCTCTTTGGCAGCCATGCGGGCCATGACACCACCGTGCCGCCTCTTGTCCTGATCTGGCTACATTAGCATTAGCTTTTTCCACACACATTCTCTGCTAACAATAAACCTGAACACTTTATAAAAATCAGTGAGCAGCTGATTGCAATCCAGTGACTAATTCAACTCGGAAGATCATTAGTGAATATAATAACGACGAAAACATCCCAGCAAGAGACGCAGACACAAACCTCAATCCCAAATCTTTTTTTACTGAATGATTACAAACATGTTTTTGTGTTAGATAAAAACATGAACAACAGCAACGATTAGAGAATATTTCAAATAGAATAAATCTGTATAATTACACACTGTGGTAAGATTTGATTCGAATAAATAAAAAAAAATAGCTATAACTAAAGATAAGTTTACTACCAACATTGTTGTTGTTGTTATTATTATTATTATTATTATTATTATTATTATTATTAATATTAATATTAATAATAATAATAATTGTAATAATAATAATAATAATAATAATGTACCCTGAGCTTGCCCAGAGTCAGCTGAGATGGGCGCCGGCCTCCTTGCGACTCTAGTTAGGATTAAGCAGTTCAGAAAATGAATGAACATACAAACAGGCAACACCAGATCCATTGTGGGTGCAAATTTAAAGACATGCTCAACACAGTTATTCTTCATTATTAGCAGTTAAAGCCGGGTGATGTCTGTACATAGCTGCAGCACAGGCACTGGGATTGTCTTCAAGCTTTTCAGATAGAAAACAGGATGTTCTAGAAATGCAAATGTTTTTCAAAGTCCTTTTGGGTATTCAAACCGTACATCCAATACGCTGCAAAAACCAGTGCAACACCCAAGGTAACATCAGTGACAAGGTAACATCACATCATCAGATGTGACTTCACACCCATCTGCCACAACAACGAGCTCAGATCCATGGAGGGCACTCCCCCCCAGACAAACACTTCTTTTAAAAACAGGAAACTCAAATAACACAGGAGCATATTTACGTTGTCTGCAAGACTGCTGCATCAAGGTCCCTGGCAAACCGCAAGATCAACTCTTGCAACAACTAAAAATATTCTTTTAAAAATTAGCATGTGCACACTGATTGAAATATCATTAAAACTAATTGAAGTGCTTTGGAAGCGAGAGTGTGTACAGGGTGTATCATCGTCTTGTTACTTTGACCAGTTCGGGAAAACAGCTGGAAGATAAGATGCAAATTCATTCTTGCATTCATTATCTTCAACACTTAATCCTAATTAGGGTCGTGGAGAGGCTGGCGCCCATCTCAGCCGACTCTGGGCGAGGGCGGGGTACACCCTGGACAGCTCACCAGGCCATCGCAGGGCTGACACTCAAACAACCATTCACACTGACTCAAGGGAGATTTGGAACAGCCAATCAGCCTACTGCATGTTTTGGACAGTGGGAGGAAACCGGAGTACCCGGAGGAAACCCACACAAGCACAGGGAGAACAAACTCCACACAGAAACGCCCAGGCTGGGAATCGAACCCAGGACCTTCTTGCTGTGAGGCGGACGTGCTATCCACTGCAGCACCATGCCGCCCTAAGATGTAAATGCTTTAAATTAAATAATAAAATAATATTAGTACTCAAGACTAAATATTTGAAAGTCTGAATAATGAAAAATAAAACTGAAAACTACATTATGAATTTGATCCCATTAAAGTGTTCAAAGGTCATTCATTCATTCTTTTTCTGAAGCGTTTAAACTTACTTAGGGTCGCGGGGAGGCTTTCACCCATCTCAGCCGACTCTGGGAGAGGGCAGAGTGCACCCTGAACAGCTCGCCAGGTCATTGCAGGGAAAATACTGTGCTAACTAGTTTATATTTAGACAATAAATGTTCATCTTTCCATCATGAGAAACTGATGCTAACGGGTGCAGTTGGGCCTCTGGGTTAAAATGAGGTAGATGGCGGCGGCCATTTTGAGCTCGGTGAAAACAAGCGGCACTGTTCTCTTTTTGTAGCAATACCTGAAGAGTAGTTTGACCACGAAATTTAAGCACGAGCTAAAATTTTAAGCTCTCCTTTGTTGTTCTTCCATTACTCTTCTGTTACTCCCCCACAGCTGCTCCCCTGTTACTCCTTTATTTTCCTGTTATTCTTCCATTACTCTGCTGTTACTCCTCCGTCACTCTTCCCTTACTCCATCTCTTCCATTTAAAGAAATACTTTAATGTTTAATTGAACAGGTTTTCTTTGTGAGCACCTGTAGTGCGTAGCTCATTGGCTCATTTCCCGCGCGATGCCTGAAAGCTCTCATACGGTGAGTTTCCTGAGAAAGCCTTCATGGAAAGATGATGAAAATCTAAATAGTTCTTTTAATCTTCTAATCAGTTTTACTTCTGGTTGTAATATCCTGAGGTTCCAGTGGGACGGATCTCCTTACCCACTTCAGGTTCATAGGTTTTAGCGCAAAGTTCATCCTGAATATTAATGATATAGTTTCATCCATCTGCTCTGTCTGGACTGATGTGAGCCCCAGGAGTCGCACCCTTTATTGAATGAGTGAAGCTGCAACGCTTTTAAAATGCGATTTGTGGCAGTAAATAAATGAAAACTCTGGACATGTGATGCTTTCAGATCCTGTCAAGAACATCATAAATACGAGATGAAGTACTTCACTGAATCCTGCTCCTCAGGCCACAGGGCTACATACAGCGCTCTGCTCTGCCTGGGACTCGAACCCAGGGCCACCACCACGTCTGCCTTGCTTTGGAAACACTTTCACTCACTCATTTGCTGAAGCACTAAATCCTGCTATTACGGTCACATTGTGTTTGGAGACCATCGCAGCGACACTGGGAGAAGCTGGGGTACACCGTGAGCAGCTCTCTAGACCATCACAGGGCAAGACACACACACACATACACACACACACACACACAAGCACACACACACACACACACAAGCACACACACACACACACACAAGCATACACACACACACTCTCTCACCTAGCAGCAATTTGGAACAACCAGTTAGCCAGTTAATGTGCATGTCTTTGGGAGGAAACTGGTGTACCCAGAAGAAACCCACGTAAGCATGCAGAGAACAAACCCCTCACAGAAACACCCTCGCTGAGCCTGGGACTCGAACCCAGGACCTTCTCTGTGTGAGGAGAACGTGCTAACCAGTACCCCACCATGCTGCGCTTATTTTGGAACCAGATGGGGGAAAATCAAATGAATATTTAACTTGGTAACAGCAGGTTGAGTCAGTCGCTGAGTTAGTGGCCCTTTATTTTAATCACTTCCATGAAATCACAGACTAAATTAATTTGGTGGAAGAGATTAAAACCCCTATTGATTTTTTTGTGGGCTGTACAAACGCTAGCATCCATCTTTCTTCTCTTCCCGGTGTGCGCTTGGTCCATTGAGTTGATGGTGTTGGTGATACTGATGATGGCACTGAGAGTGAGAGTGGATTTGCTGGCACTAACCCTGTCAGACTCAGACTCCCCCATATGAACGTACAGATCAAACCAACACTGAGCAGTAACATTAAAAAGTTAGATCATGTTTCTAAAATCTCTGACATCATCACGCCATGGTGTGAGGGAACATCCATAAACCGTTCGCTCATGATGCTCGGAGTGTGACTTTTTCTTACTCAATACTCTATTCATGTTTAGCATTGGCTTTTATTTCTTGTCTCCCACTGTGTGAATAAAACACTTCCTCATTTCCTTCCATTTAAAAGGTGAGCTTCATTCAGAGTGACCTTATTTCTTCTGTAAATGTTATTACATTCTCACTGACTCTGGAGACTTTTCTGTTTGATTTTTATTACTTTCCTAACTGTAGTAGAATCAACATCCTTTACACAAACACAGGTCCTGCAATTATACCTTATTATTCTGGCTCCTTTACTCACTATGTGCACTATATTTTCTATCCTACATCACTAAAATTAGCAGTTCTGCGCTCTGATTGGTTGTCAGCTCATATACTGTAACCTCAACATGATCACAGAAAAATGAAAAACAGAAATGGTCGTTCTGAGCTAAAGTTAACATCAACCGGCCTTAAAAAAGTTTATTTAAGACAGATACCATGAAAACAACACTTTGCATAAAAGTATTTCTTGATAAAAAAAACTATGCTATCGTGCCGAGCATCACCCTTTTGTGCACATTGTACCAAGAGGAATGACCTTTGACCTCTGAGCCTGTTATTTACTCCAGCAGATAAATTCTAGTTTGAAAGGTTGATGCTTTTTCCTTCAATGATTTTTTGCTTTGAAAGAAATTCCATACGAGCCTGAAGCCCATCACAGTCGGGCTCATTACATCACAGTCATGTGGTTCTTCGCCCAATTCAACTGCGGCATGTTAAAAAGTTCAGAAGTGGATCCGATAGGAACCAGACTCTTTGTATTGTAATTTAATGAATAAGGATTAAATTAGATAAAGTTGTGTATCAGTTTTGTTTACATGCAGCCTAATAATCCAATAATAATCAGATTGAGAGCTCAATCAGAATAAAAATCCTTCATGAACACTTCTGCAGGGAATGAAGGGAAAATCGTCTGATGACTGAAATTGGTCAGAAATTAAGTATATTAGAATATTTATTTAAAATAGATAAATGATATATTACCAGTAAGGAAGATGTCAGCTCACCGTCTGCATATTTTATTCCTTTTTTAAATACATGTATTCTGTACATGTTTACATTACATACAAATAATACAGGAGATCATACAGAACATAATCAGCAGTATTTAATAAATGTACTTTTAATAAAAATAATACACATTTATATAGACATGGAATGTTACTCTCTAATATCATGATTTAAAAAGCTTCATGCTGCATCAAGAAAATATAAATATTACACAATATTTTCCAGAATAAACCATTTTCCCTGTGAAATAAATAAGCAAGTCAGCAAGTAAATAAATAAACAATAAAAAAAGGAATTGTTATGAGAACAATTATACAATTATTTTAAAAGAAAACCATTTCTGAAATATAATTCATATACTGTAATGTTTTTTTCTTTTAATAATTTAAACTGTGTTAAGTGTAAATTATAATGTTTGTGCCTAGAGAAGATCAGGTCTCTTTAGGTCTATAGTTAAAAAAGAATGATGCACAGCACATAAACTTGATCAACTGAATTAAAATAAGCTAGAACTAAAAAGTAAGATTCATTTTTACCATTTGTACAGTAATTAAAGACGATAAAATATGCAAATTTTTATGAATTTAAAAACATTCCAAAAATGATGTTCCAGACTTATAACATCACATCACTCTGCTTTTTTAATCCAATCAAGTCACTAAATCAGGATTCAGAAAGCTCTCTGGACACGTGATTAATGTTACGAATGATTGTAGTGATGATTTTCATTATTAAATTAGAGAACAACATTTACTTTATGGAGAAAAAACCGCAAAGTCCAACGCTCTTCCACAAAATGTTTTTAAATTAACTGAGTTTAAAAAGAGAAAATGGAACTTTATGCAGTTTTAAAATCTTTTTTCTTTATTCACAAAGAGTTTACATTCCTTTCATCCTCATGAATAAAATATTCATCGATTTTTTTTTCTAAGCCACTTAATCCTAATTAGGGTCGCAGGGAGACTGGTGCCCATCTTAGCCGATTCGGGGAGAGAGTGGGGTACACCCTGGACAGCTCGCCAGGCCATCACAGGGTCAACACTCACACAACTAGGGGCAATTTGGGAGGCAGATGTGCTAGCCACTACGCCACCGTACCGGCTGTGTTGGGATGCTCTAATATAAAACAAAAGAAGGATTTAAAAAACACAAACAAGACTGCTGTTACAAAAAAACCACAAATCAACTCTCTGCGACCAATCACAATCCAGAATTCAGTATCATTGTTTCATTGATACCAAGTTGGAAAACGGGGCAGTGGTGGCCTGGTGGTAAGGTGCTGGATTGCTGATCCCAGGGTTGGGGGTTCAAGTCCTACTGTCAACAGTTGTCCCTGCTGTCCCCCCAGTGCAGCTAACTGGGTTACCAAATGCAGGCCATGTCTCTCACT
>JAQNCB010000013.1:792877-805670 GCA_030068295.1 Euristhmus nudiceps
AACGTCTCCTGTATTGATCCCGCTCGCAGATTTCCTTTCACTAATAGTTTTACTGTCATTTTTTTAAAAAAGGAAGTGTTTGTGTCAAATACAGAACTTGCGTTACTTACGTTAATAGCTCAGCATTGAGCCAATCATCGTTCGGAATTGTCCCAACGTGCAATACTATTGGTTAACATCGCGGAAACGGGTCGGATACGTGTGGTATCACGGGAGATCGTTTTTGCGCTGCTGGATGCGGTGATTATGTTCGCATGGGCTGTTAAACAGCCAAGATTTATAACTTTACAAAAGAAACATATATTTTTTTTATTATTATGAGATTACGCGGGGGGGGGGGGGGGTGGGCAGTTGCGCCAGGGGTGTATGGTTGGGTGTGTTTGCCCTGCGATGGTCTGGCGAGCTGTTCAGGGTGTACCCCGCCTTCGTCCAGTGTCAGCTCAGATAGGCGCCAGCCTCCCTGCGACAATTGTAGGATTAAGCAGCTCAGCAAATGAGTGAGTGAGTAAGTGAGTGTTTCATTCAGTTATAGCACGTTTTTATGTTGTGAATTGTCTCTCCCTTGAAGCTCACAACACTTTTTTTTTTTTTAACAAAAAGCTTATTGTTAAAGCTTTTGTAGTTATGGTCACTCACAGAAAATATCAGTGACTGCACACTTTTGAAAATCTGTTCATACGAAGCATTTCATGTACCTTTTGCCAAAGCCCCAGTTACAACACCTTCTGGCCAATAAGAATTGAGCTTTTGACAGTATCATGGTATACAGTTTGACTGGTGCGTGCTTAGCATTCCCACCCCTTTTTCTATCTTAGCGGGATCTCAGGCACATATCATGTCTGCACTTTTTCAGTGTATGAACGCATGGTTGAAAACATCACTTGATGAATCAGATCCCTAAACAAAGCAGGGAGTAATACAATTTGAGAGCGCTTACAGACCTCCTGTGATCCTTTCACTTTTTTTTATTTGTCGGGTGCGAATGTGATTCTTCTCTTGAAATGTTTTGCAGTTCGACTTTTTTTTGTTGTTGTTGTTTTGTTTTTTTCTAATCATTGTCGTGTTTCTCTGTACATCATTTGTAGAGCGAGATGAAACAGATGGTCATGCTTCCCCCTCTTCTCTTCCGCTATGTACGTGGGAGAAATGGTGCTGCCTGCAGTATTGATATTCACAGTTGGAAAAGAGAGTCAGTCTAATTCTCCATATTGAGTAAAGGTTTAGGTGTTAGGCATTTGTGTTGTTTTCTTTCTTTCTCTCTCTCTTTTTTTGCTTTGCTTTTCCCCCTGATGGGTGCTTTTTGTGAGCAAGAGCGCTTCTCTTCATCCCATGTTGTTAGCGGAGTTAATAAAATAAATGTGAGAGCGGAGATAGGAATTCTCCTATTTTCTGCTTCCTACTGTTTTTCCCATTGCCTGGCCCAGGCTGTTAATTTAGGAGCGAAGCAGATAAATTAGAGTCATGTGGTCATATGCGATATTTGTTTTTGCTACACAGCTGCAGGTACCCATAAAACGCCTGGAAATGTATTTGATTTCGACCAAGACCCCTCGTTTTAATTTACCAATCTTGTTGCTTTTCTTCACACAACCAGAGTTGGCTAATTATTTGATCTCCTTAAAAAAAAAAAGTTCTTTTTTTTTTTTTTTCCAGATTCTCTTATGTGGCTAACAGCCTCTACAAATAGGCAAGAGCAGGTTTCTTGATTCTCTCTCTATTGCTGACAATTTCCCTCTCCTGGTTAACTCCCTGTGAAAGCAATTTGCCCCATACTCAGGGAAGGTAATGAGCAGATGGTACCATTGTAAATGATGATGCGCCCATAATAAAGAGTTGATAAACATGGAATTACTACTGGGCGGTGGGCGCTAAACAGTGTGGTCGGCAGAGATGCCTGGAACATTGAGGGCAGCCTCTGAGCCTCATGGCATCCTGTGCCAGGCCTGGAACGGTGTGCTGAGTGCAGTGCAAACAACCTTGCCTGTCGTACACAACAACATTTCAGGGAAAAGAGAGTGCATTTTAAACATGATCTAAGTGGGATTCAACATTGTAGACATTTTTTGCTTTGACAATTATCGACCAGTCACCATTTTATCAAAAATTGGTTAGTACAATACTCTAACCTGGTAGGATTTTTAAAGAAATCAAGGCATTCTCAGTATTCCTGCCTATGAGTTAGACAGTTAAGTGAAATGTTTTGCTGTTGTTGTAAGTGTGTGTGTGTGTGTGTGTGTGTGTGTGTGTGTGTGTCTGCGTGTGTGTGTGTGTGTGTCTGCGTGTGTGTGTGTGTGTGTGTGTGTGTCTGTGTGTGTGTGTGAGTGTGTGTGTGTGCGTGTGTGCACTTGTGTGTGCATGTGTGTGTACGTGTGTGTGTGCATGTGTGTGTGTGCACGTGTGTGTGCATGTGTTTGTGTGTCTGAGAGAGAGAATTAAAAGTAAATGAAAAGTGCAAAATGTGGAGCATGGAAAAATCCTAACTAATATTTTATTCCTTTACAGTTGAAGTATTGGAGAATAAACACAGATTTTAATCCCACATTAGTTTAATTTTGCATTAATTTTACACACAAATCTGAACCCGACCGACACCAACCAGTCAAAAAACCCAACAACCACAAACACTCGAACAAGTCCAACACCGGACAGAACAAGCACAACAGTGTAATACCAAGTCATGCTTTCTTTTTAATGAATTCGTGACAGAAAAAAAATGTGTTGAAAATGAACTCGCACGCCGCGCTGCCCTTTGACCCTGAGCCGCTCTGAGAACAGTGCAGAGGAGAGCACCCTTTGGTGACTCCTTGCTCCCGATACAAATGCACTACATAAAAGTACGCTGCCTGAAAGCTGAACTCTTCTCATGGTCTTTGTGCTTTAAGTTTCTTAATTATTGCACTGAAGTTTTCCCAAAAAAATAAGGTCCGTTATTTCTGCGGAAAAATCAAACAAAACAAAAACGCTTCCGTCATTGTTTTGGGAAGAAATAAGGATTAAAGGTAAAGCCTGTTGGGCTTCTACACCCCGAGTCCAATGGCCCATCAGGGCGGAGCTTATCCCTGGTTTCCGTAGCGTAAAGCGACTAGGAGTTCAACTCCTCCCGGATGGGACGCGAGTCCATAGCAGGTCTCCTTCCCAGTATTTTTTACTGGAACCTGCTTATACTGCTGGAGGAACAGAGGCACGCACGGGGTTGAGACCTCACCCAGGGGCCTTAGCACGGTGGAGGTCTAACAGGGATTCGAACCTTTGACCTCCTGATCAGGAGCCCAGCACTGTAACCACTACGCCACCGGCCCCACAATAAGGATTAAAACTAATATAAATCATTTAAATTTGTTTTTGTTTTGCTAAAAAGGCTCGACCATGTGTCTTATTTCCATGTTCCTTCTCCTTTCATTACCTGGCTGCGCACTCCTTCCATCTTTCTCTCCTCTCTCTGTCTCTCACTCTCTCTCTCTCTCACACACACACACGCACACAAACACACTATATCAGGTTATCTGCTGTGCTGATTGGTTGGACCCGCTTATTTTGAAAGTTGTATATAAAATACATTCACAGCAAACAATTGTAAATGTGATTCATTTTAAGTATTTATTTATAAAGCATGTAATTAATTACATTATCTTTTTTAATTGCTCGACAGTCCTGTGTGTAGTATTTCCTTTATAACTCTCCTTACTCTTTCTTTAATTATAATTTATTTATATCATTGTTTTAAAGAATTCAGTAAAATTTGAAAGAATTATTTCTGTCACATTTGAAAAAGAAGTAAACACTTTAAAATGTTCTTTATTTAAATCATTGTAACAGTAAAATATTCTGAATGGAAGAACAAACTTTGTTTACTTTTAAATTTGACATTTTTAAATAAATATTTAAAAAGGAATTCTTTTCATAAATCAAATTTATGCTTTCCCTGCTTGTAATCATATCAAAACACATCCGAAAAAAATACAAAAAACAAACTTTAAATCATTTTGTATTCATGCCTTGTTTTTCTCGTCCTTATTACTATCTATAGTTTTGTTTTTTAAATCTAATATTAAATTCAAACTCTCTAAGTTATTCATAGGAAAAAATAATATCTCAGATCTGTAGCATTCTTTTTAAATGTTCATAATTAAAATGTTTTATTTTTATTATTGGTATAAATTTTTGTGCCTGGAAAATTTTACAGTTTGTAACCTCACATTGTTCATCGTGACTCATTTAACGGCACTTTAGTCCCTGAATGTGTGAATGTGAAACTCACAGCTTTCACACGCATGATGAAGAAGGAACATTGTGCATTTCACTTAAAGTTTCACACTTTGTGCTTATTCTGTGTTTCCACTGGTTTTTAAATTAATCACAATAAAGAAGGGAAATTCTGGACAGAACAGAGTGACCTGCTGATTATAAACAAGCTCAGAGTTTTAAAAAAATTCAAATATTTATATTTATATATGTCAATTTTTTTGGATTTTTCCCCCATAAATATTAATCCACCTTATTGTGAGTCTCTGTTTATCTAACATTAATCCTGATTACGGTCGCGGGGAGGCTGGCATCCATCTCAGCCGACTCTGGGTGAGGGCACAGCACACCCTGGACAGCTCGTCAGGCCTTCGCAGGGCAGAAACACGCTGATTGCTATGCAGCGCCACTTTATGAAAGTCAGCGATGTTCTTTTACATCCCTCTCACCACAGACAGCGAGAGACACGGCCGGCCGAGGAGAACCCAGTTAGCGGCACTGGGGGGACAGCAGGGACAACCTGGTGACAGTGAGGCTTGAACCCCTGACCTTGGGATCTGTAATCCAGCACCTTACCAGGAGGCCACCACTGCCCCATATCTGTATATAGGTTTTCAATTCAAAAACATTTTTAAAAATGATGTTCAATTGAAAAGAGCCTGGACTTCTTTACTCGGGCTTTAATTTACCGTATCGTAAAAAAATTTGTCGCAAATAATCTGGAATTATTTAAAAATTAATTTTATCAACAGTATCTCCACAGTGCTACTCCATTTTAATCTTGCCCTCTTTTTCCCTGAGTCTGTATCCATCCTGCACGGCACAGTCCACTTCACAGCCAGAAGGTTCTGGGTTTGAGTCCCGGGCTTGGCGAAGCTGTTTGTGCGTGGAGTTTGCATGTTCTTTCCGTGATGGTGTGGGTTTCCTCCGGGTACTTCAATTTCCTCCTACAGTCCAAGGGCATGCACATTAGGCTCTTCCAGATTGCCCCGCTGTTCTGTGTACTGACAAGGTGATTGTGGTGTACCCCACCTTCAACTAGAGCCAGCTGAGCGAGGGTCCAGCTTCCCTGCGACCCTGCCAGGATAAATCGGATCAGAAAATGAATGGATAAATGGATGGAGGGAGGGATGGATGTGTCTCTCTCTTTGTGTATGTGTGTGTATGTGTGTGTGTAAATCTTGACCTCTGTTGTGTCCTGCTGTAGTTTCCAAGCCCCAAACAGACTGCAGCTCAGTGGAAGAGAGAGATTCCTCCTCATCCAGATGCTCACCGCCTTCCACACTGGGTAAATAATCCTGCTACCTCTGTGTGTGTGTGTGTGTGTGTGTGTGTGTGTGTGTGAGAGAGTGTGTGTGTGTGTGTGAGAGTGTTTCTAAAGTAACCATTTTCTATAAATATATCAATATATATACTCTATATAATATTATTAAATATGTTTATATTATTTTCATTCAATAAAATACCTTTTTAAAGGGTATGACATTATTTGGAAGATTGTCCTGATCATCCCAGGGCTTCTTCCTGCTCAGTGATAAATTCTGGTTCTCCTGAGCTTCTTCCCAACCCTGGACTTTTCCTGCCAGTCCTGGGATTCTTTGAATTCCTCCTACCAACCCTTGGCTTACCCCTATAGACCTGGGGCGATGTGGGCTATAGGAGTCCCACCAACCCTGAGCTTCTTCCTACCAACCCTGAGCTTCTTCCTACCAACCCTGAGCTTCTTCCTACCAATCGTACAAACCATAGACTTTCTCACCAGGCTTTGGCTTCCTTCCACTGATCTTGGCTTCCATGTACCTGTGACGTGTGCCTTTCTCTATTTAAACTCCAGCTTGCTCTTGCTCTTATCATGCTGGTGTTTTCCTCTGCCAACCTTGTGCTTTGTCAGCAGAACACGAATTCTACCCATAACTTGGGGCCTACCCCTGCCAACACTGGGATTCTCCACCTGATCTGCACCTCCTTTGCTGTAATTGGGGTGTCCTATCTCGACCTCTTGTGGAGCTCTTTCTGCTGGACGCTGCAGAGCTTTGCCTGTTGACTCAGGGCTTCCTCCATCCAACCTCTGATTTATTCTGGTCAACCCTGAGTTTCCTGCTTTATGTTTTTGTATCTTGTATGATTCGTAATCACTTGCTGTATGATTTCGGACATCTGTGTTTCCCTGATCTTTCCTTTCTGTATCCAAGCTGTTAAACAGATTCTTTACTCTCTTCATCTGTACGACTGAGCACTTGGCGGTGGGGTTAGCACCCACCTCACAGCAGGAAGAGCCTGGGTATTTGCCCCATGATCGGTAAAGGTATTTCTGTGATAACCTCCAAATTCTTCTTGGGCTTGAGTAGGTTTCTTCTGGGTGCTCTGGTTTCCTCCTACAGCTCAAGAACATACACATTAGGATCAGGGTATGAATGTGAGTGAATGGAAGTTTGTGTTTGAGCCAACACACACACAACCATTCACACCCACCCTCACCCTCACCCCTCGGCGGAATCTGGAACAGTCAAGTTTGCCGAATGTGCACGTCTTGATTGTAGGAGGAAACTCAGAGGAAACCCACACAAGCACAGCGAGAACATGCAAACTCCATACAGAACCGCCCTACCGAGCCCGAGACTTGAACCCGCAACCTTCTTGCTGCGAGGCGGACGTGCTCACCGCAAACTATAATTTATACGATATTTAGGTCCTTAGAACTTCGTGTGCCTGACCTCTGGTTTCCTCCACCCCGCCCCCAGCTTTACTCCGCCCAATACTGTGGGCTTTTATATCACGTTACACACGTGTACATGTTTATGTTGTTTCCTGTTAGTGTAACGTGTCATTTCCTGTTGCACACCAGTGTTGCCGCTCCTCACCGGCAGTGGGGTTTTTTTTATGCATTCGCCTATTTTTCACCTTTTTTCTCACCTCTGCATGTGATGCCAAACCTCGCCAGCGTTTGTTTCTGTTTTACATATCGATGTTTTTCCTCCGGGGACCCGCTCCTGTTTATTTCACTGCGCTTAATTTTTTATTAAAATACTAATGATCATTAAGATAAAAAAGGCCCTGACTGCTGTTCCTCCCCTCCTGTACGCTGAATACTCTACGGTATCAGTGACGTGATCTGACACGTCCTTCTGATTTTTATTTTTTTTATCGTGCTGTCGAAGAGTTCAGTGGATCTGCAGCTTATCAGAGATGATTACGGACTGTCGGCCTGCCGTTAGAAACAGAGGAACAGCCGAGCAGCGGCAATGCTTTCAGTAGTTCAGTTGAATTTCGACACGGGCGCATGTTATGATTGTGGTTCTGATCAATATGAACTCTCATTCTCTCAGATGAACTGTGAGACGAGTGAGAACTCCTGATTCGTGTCATTTCTAAAGTCAGAAACTTTTAGTCACCAACATTTCAGAAATAATAAGTTTCTGTTCTTAAGAAATTTCTCGTTCATTCTTGTGTAGCAGCAGCATCGCCTATCATCATCTTCATCATCATCATTATTATCATATTATCATTATTATTATTATTATTATCATTATTATTATTATTATTATTATTATTTTATCATATCTAATAAATATGAATTATACATTAATCTAAAAAGCCTTGTCTGGCTTGTGCGCTCTTTTTATTTATATATATATATATATTAAATCTACTGGTGCTGAATACTGGTCTGTATCACGCCGACTCTCTGCTTATTTATTTTAACTTTTAACACAGTGGTAAGAGGAAGTGGTGTGTGACCCAGATAAAGCTAGCCACACACACACACACACACACACACACACACACACACACCCACAAACACACAGACACTCACACACACACACACACTCACACACACGTGCACAAACACTAAAATATAAATTCCTCACATTCCTGGTGTGAAGCTCGTTCAGTAGAACTCTTCAATCTTTTCAATTATTTTTATAAATATAAATATATGAAGTGGTGGAAAGTGGCGCGTCGCTTGGTTAAGGCTCTGGCGTTCAACTTCCAATCTCACCAAGCAGCCACTGTAGGTCCGTCTCTCTCTCTCTCTCTCTCTCTCCCTCTCTCTCCCTCTCTCTCTCTCTCTCTCGCTCTCGTTCTGTCTCTTTGTCTCTCTCACTCTATGGTGTACACGTAGCTTGTTTTCATCATTTGGCAGTAAACCGTTTCCTCAGAGGAACCACAGTGTGATGTACGGCAACAATTTCACATTGACATCTGCGAGACAATCACATGCAAATCGCCGTCATGCGTCGGCTTTCCAGGCGGAACGGCGGAAGCTCGTTACATCGATTATCACTTGGGTGTAACAGTTGGTCGAGTTTATTCCAGTCGAGATGCAGCTCGGCTTCCACCTAATTACTGCCTTTATCCATCTGACACTTTCATTTTACCACCGTACCTTTCATTTGCTCCTGATTCGTGTAAACCTTCCCTCCTCTTCCTCCGATCTGCATCGAGCCCCTCGGACTGATAAACAACCCCCGTTTACGTGGTGCAGAGAAACTACCAGCTTTGTGCACGTGTGTGTGTGGGGTGGGGGGGTTGTGCATGTGAAGGTGTGTGTGGGTGGGTGTTTTTGTGTGTGTGTGTGGGAGGGTTGGGTGTGTGTGTGTGAGTGTGTGCAGTTTTGTAACAGTATGCTCTTAAATATTAATTAACATTGTTGCATTAAATGAATTATCATTAAGATGAAGCATGTGGTGCAGTGTGTTCTTTATTTATTGTCAGTTGTTCATTCATTCATTTTCTGAACCGCTTAGTCCTGATTAGGGTCGCAGGGAGGCTGGCGCCCATCTCAGCTGACTCCGAGCGGGGGTGCACCCTGGACAGCCCGCCAGGCCGCCGCAGGGCCAACACTCACACAGCCATTCACACTCACACCTAGGGAGGGTTTGGAACAGCCAATCAGCCTACTGTGCATGTTTTTGAACTGTGGGAGGAAACCAGCGTACCCGGAGGAAACCCACGCAAGCACGGGGAGAACATGCAAACTCCACACAGAAACGCCCAGGCAGGGACTCGAACCCAGGACCTTCATGCTCTGAGCTGGACGTGCCTCTACCGCTACACCACCGCGCCGCCCATCAGTCGATCAGTTCACAATTTTAATTTTTTAGTAATAATAATAATTAATTATTCTGTTTAAATTGATTTGTTTGATGAAACGTTGAATAGTTTGTAATATTTACTGATGAACCCCATAAAGCCTTTTGTAATGTGTGTCCCAGCAGTCCTACCCTGTGGCTGGTCTCAGTGATGAGGATTTTAACATCCCCCCCATCACCCCTCCCTCTCTCACCCACTTGGCTGACGGTGAGTCTGGACCGTACCACCCACTCTGCCCTCCCGCTCCTCACACGTTGCACCCGTACGGCATGCAGGGGATGGACCTGCCCAACATGGCGGCCCCCGGAGTTACGGGACAGGACGGGAGCCTCCTCAGCAACTCGTCCCTCTCAGTGGTACGTCGCAGGGTTTTTATTTCTATTGCACACACACACACACACACACACACACCATCACATGAACACACACACACACACACACACACCATCACACACACACACACCATCACACGTTGAGCTCCACATACTGCTGATGTAGAAACAAACCCCTTTGTGAAGACTCGAATCAGTCACACCTTTATTACAAACAGTAATACAGTTAAACAAACAGTTTATTACAAACAGAGGCTCATAAAAATTAAAAATGTAAACTTATTTATATCTAAATATAATTGATGAACCCCCCCCCCCCGAGCCAATGCTGTATAGATATTAATAAATATTCACCTCGTCGTTATGAGGGCTGTTATCACGGCGGTGGATTTCTGATGTTATTCATCAATAGAGAAAAAAGTTTGGAGTTAAAGTCGGGGAAGTTTAATTTAATAGTTTCTGAAACAACACTGAATTCCCCAAACGCATCAAGATTCCTCACTCTGAGTCACAACACACGCTCCCAGCTTTCCTTATATAACACACACACACACACACACACTCACACACACACACACTCACACACACACACTCAAACACATACACACTCACGCACATGCACACATTTACAACAAAATCTCAACTGCAGAAAACCAGACAGCCAAGGAGTAAAATTACAGGATAAATAAATCATTAAATATAAATATAAGATACATATTTTATTGAAGAATTATATTTATTCATATAGAACATTTCATCCACTCAGATGAAAGATTCATCAACTCATATATTGTGAAGTAAAAAGAGAGAGAGAAAGAGTCTAAAAAATTCTTTCATTTATTTTCTAAGCCACGTAATCCTAATTAGGGTTGCGGGTAGGCCGGAGCCCATCTCAGCCGACTCTTGGCAAGGACAGAGTACATCCTGTACACACGATTACAGATTTATTTGTTTCTATAAAACATTTTCCAAACTGCTTATTCCTAATTAGGGTCGCGGGGAGGCTGGCACCCATCTCTGCCAACTCTGGGAGAGGGCAGAGTACACCCTGGACAGCTCACCAGGCCATCACAGGGCAGAAACACTGACAGCTATACGCAGTGGTTCTTTTACATCCCTCACACCACAGACAGTGAGAGACATGGCCTGCATTTGGTAACCCAGTTAGGGGCACTGGGGGGACAGCAGGGACAACTGTTGACAGTGGGGCTTGAACCTCCAACCCTGGGATCAGTAATCCAGCACCGCACCACCAGGCCACTGCTGCCCTAATGATATACCATTTATATCTATTATATCACTTAATACTACAAATACTATAAAATTAATTTAAAAATTATAATTTTGTGATAATAAAGAATTGATTAAAACAGTCATATACAAAACAATAAATAAAAACAAAAATAAAAGATAATTAGCAGTAGTATAAATGATATAAGGCTCAGGTGTGGGCGTGTGATGCTCTTTTTAATATTTGTAGGTTTATCTTATTGTTTTTTTTGCAAGAAATGTAAAAAAGATATTTTTTTTTTCTGTTGATATTATTATTCAAAGAGTAAAATCTTTTGTCCTGATGGAATTCTGCTGAAACACAGTAAGATACATTGATTTAGTTCAGGAATTACCCTTTACACACCTCTGAAAATGAAATGTCACTCTCTCGCGCGCACACACACACACACACACACACACACACACACACACACACACACACACACACACACACACACACAGAGAGAGAGAGGGGGGCAGAGAGAGAGAGAGAGAGTGCTCGCTGTGAGAGGTGCCCCCTGTTTCATATCTAGTTTTCTACTCTTTAGATTTACGCCAGTTTACACGCCACAGTATTTCCATAGGAGGGTCTGAGCTCACGTCCTCTCTATACACAAATCCAGACTTACTGCATCTCTCTCTCTCTCTCTCTCTCTCTCTCTCTCTCTCTCTCTCACACACACACACACCACCTCAGGAGACATGAAGCTCAACATCAAGACTGATATAAACTTATTTTATGTTTTATTCTCTCCTTTTGAGATTTTGGAGTTGATGCACTATTTCATTTCACTTTATTCATTAACATACTGACCATAAATCTATCTGCCTGTCTACCTGCCTGTCTGTTTCAGTCTGGCTCCACCCGTAATTAGTCCAATACACAGTATGTCAAAGTTCCTCATTCATGAGTGAAAGTCCTGTGTGTGTTTTATCCTCCATTATCAGTTCATTCTTGATGAATATAAAGGTTTCCTGGTGAAACCACCCCCAGATCACCGGTTTAGTGTCTCTACCTGCGCTACGTCTTCTTTTGGTTCTGTAATTTTACAATAACAATCGCGTGACGGCGTGACCGGAGGAACGATCTCGTGCGTGGGTGATAACTTGGTGGTGCAACAGCAATCGGTAGAAAGTGGAAAAGTCTGAGATCGAGTGATAAGAAACAGGAGAAATAATACAGATGGTGATATTATTAATATCATGGCGGCCGCTGCAGGGCTCAAATGGTTCCAGAGAGACGTTAGAATCTGATTCCATTTTATTTCCCAGAGACACCGCTGTATTTGAGAAGTCCACTTACAAAAGCTGCAAAGTCAAGTTGGTCAAATTTAAAAACTCTGATTTTTTTATAGTCGTAGAAATTACCTGACAGAGTTTCTCTTCTTCTGCTACAATTTTTAACCCGAGTGAGCGGGTTTTAAAAAGTGGAGCTCACAGTGGGCAAGTGCCTGAAAAAGGATGTAAAGGGAGAGAACTTTTTACAGAATGCTCATTTCATTTCCAAATGTTTCTTTTTGTTACCACACATTCTCATTTCAGCTTTATTTAATGTGCCTAGAACCAGGGGCGCAACGAGAAGAATATTTTGGGGGCAAATTTTTTTTTGAGTGAATAGACCCATGTGCAGGCCGGGGGAAGCTCCTGGGTTTTTCCATTCTCTCTCTCTGGTAAATTTTAAGCATTTCTTGAGGACATTGCACTTCTCAAGATCCATCCTTTTTATCAGAGTTCCATCTATTTTTTTTCCCTCAACAACAAAGAGAGCAAAAGCCCATTATACTAAATATAAGGCTTGATAGTAAGCTCCATGTTTTTCACATGTTCTCATTGTTCTGAGTAAAGTATTGCTG
>JAQNCB010000013.1:1011838-1021959 GCA_030068295.1 Euristhmus nudiceps
TCCTTCCCCGCCAGAGAGGTGACATTCCATGTCCCAAGAGTCAGAGTCAGTAGCCGAGGATCAGTCCGACAGAACCCGTGCCTTCGGCTGCCACCCAACTCACAATGCACCCGACCCCCATAGCTCCTCTCACAGATGGTGGGTCCATGGGAGGACACACAGACTACCACCAAGACAAACAGACTGACAAACTGAAAAATAAAGACAGATGATATGACAGGGTGACACGGTGGTGTAGTGGTTAGCACGTCCGCCTCACAGCAAGAGGGCTTGAGTTCGATTCCCAGCCTGGGCGTTTCTGTGTGGAGTTTGCATGTTCTCCCCGTTCTTGTGTGGGTTTCTTTCAGGTACTCCGGTTTCCTCCTACTGTCCAAAAACATGCACAGTAGCCGAATTGGCTGTTCCAAATCGCCCCTAAGTGTGATGTGAGTGTGAATGGTTGTGTGAGTGTTGGTGCAATGGCCTGGTGAGCTGTCCAGGATGTACCCTGCACTCGCCTAGAGTTGGCTCAGATGGGCGCCAGCCTCCCCCTGACCCTAGTTAGGATTAAGTGGTTTAGAAAATGAATGAATGAATGATATGATAGATAGATAGAGACAAAGAGAGGTAGCTTGAAGGCTGGCAGCCAAATTGATGAATAAAACTGATGGATAACTAAAAAAGATTGAAGGATAGCAAAACAGAGAGAAAGAAAGGAGATAATGGAAATAATATCATTAACTGTTAAAATGGGATAAACTTAGGCAGCACTGTCCTCTCTGTGCTGTGATTCCGAAAAGCCTCTGGGTTGTGGGTGAGAATCTTGGCCAAGAACCTCCTCGTGTGAGGTTTGCATGTATTCTTTATGCCAGCACAGGTTTCCTCTGGGTACTCTGGCTTCCTCTCACATTCCAAAGAGATATACATTGGGTTAACTGGCTAGTATAAACCGACCCAGGTGTGAATGGTTGGTTGGCACTGAATGTGTGTGTGTGCGTGCGTGCGTGCGTGCGTGCGTGCGTGCATGTGTGTGTGTGTGTGTGTTTGAGTGTGAAAAGTATATTAAATAACAGTTAATAATGTAATAGTAATAATGAACTGGGTGCGTAGATATCCGAGTGGCTGTCGGATGACTCGGGTCCGGCTGCTTGTTTGAAGATGGACGAGAGCCACAGACCGGTGAAATTGAGGAAGGTTGTGCTGGGATTTCCATGTGGAAACAACCAGAATGAATTCAAATTTGATCTTTCGCTCAACTACAAGATGGCCAGCATTATTCAAACCTACTCCGACCAGAAACCGACGCTGGTGGTGAGAACAATTGATGATACCTCACATCAGCACATTACAGTAAACCTGTACATTAATGTGATAGAAAATTAATCAAAAGGGTTTTTTTTGACTAATCAAAAGCCAGACCTCAACGTCAGTATGGCGTGTAATGCTTGTTTTTTTGTTTATACGTGCACCTCAAAGTTTTGTTCGACAAGAAAAGGAGTTCAACAGTCTGCTGCTGTGCTCTCCAAGGATGCCAGATTTGTTATGAGTGTCGATCACAGACAGAGGTGTGTTTACTTTCACACACGAGCTCCTGTATTTATCATTATATACATATTGTGTTTTAAAGTTAATATGGCTCTGCAATGGTCTGGCGAACTGTTCAGGGTGTACATAGGTGCCAACCTCCCCACGACTCTAACTAGGATTAAGCACCTTTAAAAAATGAATAAATGAATGAAGTTAATATTAAACACTTTATTCACTGACAGGCTGATGAAATATGCCAACTCTATTCTTGACACCAAACTCAGAGGTATGTGTTTGTAGATGGTTGGACGTGTGTGTGTGTATGTGTGTGTGTGTATGTGTGTGTATGTGTGTGTGCTGAAAAACAATTCTCTTTTCTACCTGCCCTCATTAAGATCTAATTATATCTGGTGTGGGGTATCACCACGCTGGGGTCAGTGTGTCAGACAGAAAATTGATTGAAGATGTGTTTACGGTTGGCGACTTACCTGTCCTCTGTGAGTGCAGCTTTCACCTGTTTTTTTTGTTTGTTTTTTGTTTTTTTCTTGCTTCAGACATATAATGTGGCATCATTTTACAAATGCATTGTCTCCATCCTTTGCGATGTTTTACTGTCATTTTCCAAAATGCAACAATTTCCTTGACAGAAAAACAACCCCACAGCAGCATGCTACCACCACCATTTCAATGTAATTTGCCATATTGCACCAGTTTCTTTTCCATAAAAACATCCCCACATCATCATGAAACCACCATGCTTCACTATCATTTTTGAAAGTGCACCAGTTTATTTTCCGGCAAAAGATCCCCAGACCATCATGCTGTCACCACCACCATGCTTCACTATCATTTTTCAAGATGTACCCATTCCTTTTACAGCAAACCAGCCCCACATGATTAATGCTACCACCATCTAGTTTCAATGTAATTTTCAAAATTGCACAAGTTTCTTTTTCAGCAAAACATCCCCACACCATCATGCTACCTCCTTCACCATGCTTCACTTTCATTTTCCAAAATGCACCTGTTTTTTTCCGGCAAAAACATCCCCACAACACCATAATATATAACCATAAATAACCATAAATAAATCCTCCTCTTCACACTACATAGAAGTTGATTCATTTCCTGTAACAGCACAACCCTGAATGTTTTAGCTCTTATTTATTAATGAAATATCTTCAATTATTTGTATAGTGTATATAAATAAATGTTTAATTTGTATAGAACGTTACACAGTCTCCTTTTCCACCCATTATTCAGTCACTACCAGCACCTTGGCAATGGGTGTGAACCTGCCAGCTCACCTGGTGGTGAT
This sequence comes from Euristhmus nudiceps, assembly GCA_030068295.1. Lineage (NCBI taxonomy): Eukaryota > Metazoa > Chordata > Actinopteri > Siluriformes > Plotosidae > Euristhmus > Euristhmus nudiceps. Next base: position 1,014,663 of record JAQNCB010000013.1, read on the forward strand.
CAAATCCACCATGCACTATGTGGGCGGAGCGTGTGCGGAGTACAGTGAAGCAGATATATTGCAGATGATTGGTAGAGCAGGCAGACCACAGGTACCAAACCCAACATTGAAAATGCCATGATATGTACAGTTCAATTTACTGTAAGTGGGATTATTTTGTTATTGCAATTGCTTAAAGTTGTTGCAATTGTATATTTATTTAAAAAAAAATCTACCATGGAGTTTCTTAAGTGGCGGCACGGTGGTGTAGTGGTTAGCACGTCTGTCTCACAGTAAGAAGGTTCTGGGTTCGATTCCCAGCCTGGGCGTTTCTGTGTGGAGTTTGCATGTTCTCCCCGTGCTTGCATGGGTTTCCTCTGGACAGGAGGCTAATTGGCTGTTTCAAATCTCTCCTAGGTGTGAGTGTGAATGGCTGTGTGAGTGTCGGCCCTGCGATGGCCTGGCGAGCATTCCAGGGTGTACCCCGCCCTCACCCAGAGTCAGCTGAGATGGGCACCAGCCTCCCCATGACCCTAGTTAGGTTTAGAAAACCCTAATGGTTTAGAAAATGAATGAATGAATGAATGGGTTTCTGAAGTGCTTCATTATGATAGTACCAAGATTTGTTTAAATGCTCTAGCACACAATAACAGTGATCCGGTGCTGGTGTTCATACCTTTTTTCTGTCTTTCTTTATTTAAAAATTGATTTTAGTTTGATACCTCAGCCACTGCAGTGATCATGACTCGATCTCAGACAAGAGACAAGTATCTGCAGTTAGTGAGTGGGTCAGAGACCATAGAGAGCAGGTATGGTGTCTTTGTGATTTTTTTATACTGTGTAAAAAATGGCTTGAACGCTGTGATCATTAGGTTCAGGAAAAAAGGCCAAAGTAGACATGGCTCACCAGCTGTGGATAATCAGGAAAAAAGTTTATACTCTAACTATCACCTTTTCTTCAGTGTTTTTATCACATTGTTTCTGTAGATTTGTACATAAGTACTGCTTCTGTAATCATAAAAGCAGTCATGAGTTCATGCTCATGAATAGCATCCTTCAGGAACACTCAGTGCTGTTTCTTTCTCTTATACCCTTCTCTGGGTCAGGAATAAAAACATTCAGCCCTGTTAACTCCTGAGTGGCACAACGAAGTGCAACCAGTCAAAGAGAATCAAAGTGTCCATGCTGACTTATTACAATATGATAGGTTTGGATGGAGGAAGCGTGTGATGGATGTAATATTAATTCATTAGAGTTGATCTTTATATAATTAAATTGTCACATTTTCATGTTTAATAAATAGCAGCATTCCTGCTGGTTGAGTGAGATGAGTAAGTGGGGATTAGTTAAAAAACCCCCCAAAAAAACAGCATCATGCTAGCAACACTGGGTTCACTGTAATTATCTCAAGTTCACCAGTTCCTTTTTATTAAAACATCCTCACATCATGCGACCGCCCCTGAGCTTCACCATACTTATCTGAACTAAAATACAGGGATCTCTCACTTTTGCCGGTTAATGGGGGTCAAGACCCGACACGAACACCGAATTTCTGAGAAGTAGGATCGGGTCGATCCCTGACTGACGTATACGTACATGTATATGTGTATATAATATCAATAAATACATATCCAACGATATAAATAACAATTAAACATTGAAAAACAATGCATAAGATGTAAATAAAATATAAATAATATAAAATGCATACGTGTAATTGTACATAGATGTAAGTAAAATCTAAGAAATGCCTTGACTTCCACCTTTTCTGTCACACGAATGCTTTTATTTCAGAGCGGAGTCCCAAACCGGAGTCGGTAGTGACCTTGCGGCCTTTCCATATTTAATAGTGAAAAAGTTAAGGGAAAGGCTACAAGTTCACTACCGACTCCGGTTTGGGACTCCGCTCTGAAATCTCGCAAGCTGATTGGTCGAGACGAATTTCCCAGCATTCGTGTAACACAAGAAGAAGAAGAGGAGGCTGGGTTCCGAATCCGAGTCAGTAGAGACCCCTCGCGGCATTTTCCTGAACTTTTTCCCTATTTTTCCTTATTTTTAAAATTTTTCAATGAATATTTTTTTAAAATCTGTGACGCACTGAAGCCGCAGAACCTGAAGCGCGATATAGCGAGGGATGGCTGTAGTTCCTTTTATTAGAACACATGGTTCTCCTTTTCTTTTAAAAGCCTTGCCCTTAGTTACTGCTGGAAATGATGCAAAACAGTTCACTATAAGTTTCATGTGACCAGCAAACACTCCTGTAAAAGGCGGATGAACCTTTCGTTCATTTTCTGAACCTCTTAATCCTAATTAGGGTCGTGGGGAGGCTGGCGCCCATCTCAGCCGACACTGGGCGAGGGCAGAGTACACCCTGGACAGCTCGCCAGGTCATCGCAGCGCAGAAACATGCTGATGGCTGTGCAGCTCCTCTTTATGAAAGTCAGCGATGGTTCTTTTACATCCTTCTCACCACAGACAGGGAGAGACATGGCCGGCCTTTGATAACCCAGTTAGCGGCACTTGGGGGACCGCAGAGCCAACCCGGTGATAGTGGGGCTTGAACCCCCAATCCTGGGATTAGTAATCCAGCACCGGGCCACCGCAGCCCCTAATGATTACCTGCAAGCCTTTAACGATCAGCATTCTCATAACTGTGTTCTAACTGAATGCTCTTTCTTCAGCTTGCACACAAACCTGGTTGAGCATCTGAATGCAGAGATTGTCCTTTACACCATCTCTGACGTGAACATGGCCCTAGACTGGATTCGCTCTTCGTTCCTCTATATCCGAGCTTTGAAGAATCCCAAACACTACGGTAATGAGGATTTTTCCCCCTCTAAAATTCTTCTAACAGAAAACAGTATTCACTCAGCATGTCGTCATTTCCAGGGTTTTCTCCTGATCTCGACAAATGTGGAATCGAAACCAAACTTCAAGGTGTGACAAATCTTTCATTTCCTTGTCTCTAGTCATTAAAGATTAATTAGACTTTGATAAATGATGTCTTTTTTTTTGTTATATTTTAGAGCTGTGCCTCAGAAACCTGAATGCATTGGCTACCTTTAATTTGATCACAATGGATGAGGACATAAACATCAGACCTACAGGTGAGATAGTGCTGATAGGATTGGGCTGATCTGTGTTCCATTTGTGCTTAGGCTTGACCAGAGGCGGAGGAGGGACGGTGTGGACAGGTGGGCCGTTGCTGTTGATATGTGAGGCAATGAGTCTTGAAAGCATATGTATTGAAAACAAGCGCAGTTGTACGGACTCCCTTTTCAGGGTGGGGACTGGGGAGGTGTGTTGTGTACATCTGGTTGAAGGAAGTTACCATGCTTTTTTCTTTTTCTTTAAATTTTTTTTTTGAAAAATGTCATGAAATAAAGAAATACCAACCAGCCCACTCTATACATCAATACATTTTGATCTAAAAGTGGTATTTTTTACAGCAGTGGGCACTACTTATTTAACTAGCAGAGATACCGTATTTTCTGCACCTTTAGGCGCACCACATTATAAGGCGCAGTCTCAGTTACATGCTCTATTTCTGTATTTGAGGCATACATAAGGCTCAGTGTGTCATTAGGCGCATGCTAAAACACACTCGCGGAAGCTAAACAGTGATTTTGGTTGAGCTTTATCGTTCTGCATATTTAAAAACACTCACGGAAGCTAAACAATCCATTCCAAACGCATCCACAATCCATTTACAAACGGTGGCATAACTCGTGCGGCGTGAAAGAGTGTTCACCATAGATTGGTTGATGTTGAATTCTCTGGCGGCTACTCTATTCCCATTTACGAGCGCGTAAGAGATTGCCTGTAGTTTGAATTGTGCCTCGTAAGCATGTCTCTTCACTGGTGCCATCTTTGGAGGTCCGTAGTCAAACAAATGTTGTTTTTTAGCACACCAGCAGTACAGTATACCTATCTTCTGGGGGCGTGGCAGAGGTATGCATGCGTACAGTATGCAGCTTTACGTGATGTTCTCTGATTGGTTTGACGCTGCCAGCGTACACAGCGTGCGTATTATGTCCCTATGTTGGCGCACAGTCGATTTTTGAGAAAATTTAAGACTTTAAAGTGCACCTTATGGTGCAAAAATAGAGTAAACGAAAATAAACACATTACTGCATCAGTTTTATACACATTTTGCAGTAGGTTATTATGAGTGACAGATCTGGCTGGTTAGTTAAACCAATGGTTTGTTGTGTACAGAGAGTGGGAAGCTGATGGCTCGATATTGTGTTGCATTTGACACCATGAAGCATTTTATGAAGGTGACCGGTACAGAAAGCTTGTCTGAGCTGGTGAGCCATGTTATTCCTGTATCATTATCAAACATATCAGAGTGTTAGTGCATTTATTACGTACCATCTCTGCTAATGAATATTTAACAGTTATATCATGAACTCGAGTCGCACACTGAGATCGATCGTGCAGAGTTGACTATCAGCCGTGCAGGAGGAGATTGAGTGGAATAACTGTTTCATTATGTTCGTATCTCCCGCATTGTAACAAATATAGCATTTATACGATTCAAATTTGATTTAAATTCTTAAATATACACAGTTGTTTTCATTTTGCTGCCCTTGGTGTCGCGTAGCCTAAATGGCTAAACTTAAATAACAAACTGGCCAACTGACAGTCGCACTTTCTTTCTTGAAAATTTTTATAATAATAATAATTAGAAATTATAAGAACATACATTCTTACCATCAAAGCGTAAACTGTAAATTTAGCTCTTTTTTTCATATTTTTGAGAGTTTTGTTTGTAAGTAGATTCAGCATCTCGCTTCCCTGTTTTGTTTTTTTCTGCCCACTGAAGTCATCCAGTAAAATCAGGTTTGGTGGGAAAAAACTGTCAAATTTCATTCATTTTCTACGCCAGTTAATCTAAATTAGGGTCACAGGGGGTTGGCGCCCATCTTAGCCGACTCTGGGCAAGTGCAGGGAATTGAATAGTGACCTTCACGTTTTATCTCAGTGATTATTCAGTGATGTCCACCTCATCTTGGGTGAATAATTGTTCATATTAGTTCACACAGATGAACCTTCGCTACCAAACATGTTGTTTAATCATGCACACTCAAATCTGGACTAGGTCGATATCATCTCAAAGGTGAAGGAGTTTAGTGATGTCCAGCTGAGAGTCAGTGAGAAGAGAACCCTGAACATGCTGAACAAGGATAAGAACCGGGTCACTATCCGGTCAGAACGACTATTATTACACTATTACTCCGTCTTAGAAAAAAAACACAGCTCAGAGTTTAGTTCAGTAGAAACAAAGTCTCTTCATCTGCTTTTTTTAAGGTATCCGATGGAAGGAAAGATCAAAAGCAACGACATGAAAGTTAACTGGTATGATTCACTAATTTTTATTTACTCCATTTTCTATAAAGATGACATAATAATGAAATAGTTTATAATCTGAAGCTGAATGAATGGTTTCTGATTGTGGGTTCTGATGTGGGTCGGGTAACATATGTACATTATGTGTAATCGGATCCAAAGGTATGTGCATGTGTAGAAGCAGCCTTAATGTCAGCGTTGCCTTAGCAACTAGGAATGGGAGTCCAGGTAGCATGTTTGGTTTTAAAAAATAAGAACAATTTCATCAAAACAAAAAAGTATTATTGTACAGACATGAAGTTGATGTTATATGAAGATATGATATTTATTGCTGCGGTTTCTCTGGGCTTCCCTTCTCACCAGTTTGATCCAGGCTCAGCTGGGGTGCATCCCGATTCAGGAATTTGGTCTCACACAAGACACTGGGAAGATTTTCCGGAGTGGGATCAGACTGAGCAGATGTAACTGGAGCTGCAGTGTGATCATATCTTTCCTAATTATCCCATAAACCCGTTTTAATTGCGCCAGTCGGTCAGTGTCGAATCGAATGCCCCCTGTGGTCTCGTGCTTGATCACGGTGATGTTTTGTGTGTTCTGTGCCAGGCCTGGTGGAGTTTCTCACTCAGCATTCCAAGAAGAATTTCTCAGCCCAACTCAATGCTGTGATTCTGGCCAAATGCTTCAGAGCCAAGCTGTGGGAGGATTCTGCCTACATCTCCAAACAACTGGACAGGATTGGTGACATAACTTTATCCACACTGTTAAAATAGGACTGTGGACGGATGGAGGAATCGGTCGATAGAGGAACAGAAGTTTGGGGTTAATTTACATGATCTAATAGAGAGATATGGATGGAGAGCTTGGTGAAACAGATACATTAATGTGGATGAATGGATAGTTTGTGGAGGGATGGAGAAACGGAGGGATGGGATGTATGAACAGTAATTTGATGGATGATAATTGATGGCTGATGGTTATATGTGTATCATGTCGAAGTGAATCAGTTATGTGAGGTAAGTGTGAATCACGTATGAGACAGGTGCGACTCAGGTGTGAAACAGATGTGGGAGAGATGTATATCAGGTGTAAGACAGGCACAAGATAGGTGTGAGACAGGTGTGAGTCAGGTACAAGATACGTGTTAAATTAGGTGTGCAGCAGATGTAGGTCAGGTGTTAGACAGGTACAAGTCAGGTGTGAGTTATGTGTATGGTAAGTGTCAAGTTCACAGAACTACAGAGGTGTAATGATGATATTTTAGATCATGTTTTGCAGTTGTGCATTTAGTAAATATATTTTCTAGGTTTATCTCTGGCCAATGCAATGGTGAATGCCGGACTGACTTCATTCAGCAAGATACAAGCGATCAATGCTCGGGAACTTGAGCTGGTACTGGAGATTACCCATGGCCAACCTTCACTAACCACCTCACTAACCACCACTAAGAATCATTAACCACCGATAACCCTCATTACCCACCATTAAGAATCATTAACCACAGATAACCCTCATTAACCACCACTAACAATCATTAACCACCACTAACAATCATTAACCACCACTAACAATCACTAACCACCAATAACCTTCCCTAACCACCAATAACAATCACTAACCACCACTAACAATCATTAACCACCGATAACCCTCATTAACCACCACTAAGAATCATTAACCACAGATAACCCTCATTAACCACCACTAACAATCATTAACCACCAATAACAATCACTAACCACCAATAACCTTCCCAAACCACCACTTACAATCACAAACCACCAAAATCCTTCACTAACCACCACTAATCTTCACTAACCACCAATTACCCTCACTAACCACCACTAACAATCACTAACCACCACTAACCTTCAGTAACAATCACTAACCACCACTAACCTTTAGTAACAATCACTAACCACCACTAACCTTCACTAACCACCACTAACAATCACTAACCACCACTAAC
>JAQNCB010000013.1:1205463-1216610 GCA_030068295.1 Euristhmus nudiceps
TTCCCTATTTAATAGTGAAAGAGTTAAGGGAAAGGCTGCAAGGTCACGACCGACTCCGGTTTGGGACTCGGCTCTTTGAAATTTCGCAAACTGATTGGTCGAGAGGAATTTCCCAGCAGAAGAAGAGGCTGGGATCCGAATCCGCAGAACCTGAAGCGCGATATAGAGAGGGATCACTGTATTTAAACCATAGTGAGCACAGCATCAGTAATATTTTCTTATGTTTTATCTTCCAGTTGGAAAAACGTCCCTGATAACCAGGTTCATGTATGACAGCTTTGACAACACTTACCAGGTACTCGATATCATCCGCCCTGCTCTGCTCTCTGGCTATGCCGCCTCGGGTGTCACTGATGTGATGTTTTTCCGTCTGTTTCTAGGCAACCATCGGGATCGATTTCTTATCGAAAACCATGTACCTGGAAGATCGAACGGTAAGAGAGAGCCGTTAATGCTTCAGTCAGTTTGTCTCAGTGCACTGATGATGTGTACGATTCCATGATACACCACAGTACACATACAGGTTTTTGTTGATATTTCACTAGATTGTTATATTTGAGAGCAAATCATTGAGATGGAGGTAGGTGTTGAGATTAAGGTGGAAGTGGAGATGGAGGTAGGTGTTGAGATTAAGGTGGAAGTGGAGATGGAGGTAGGTGTGGAGGTGGGAATAGAAGCAGGTATGGAGATTAGGTTGGGAGTGGAGATGGAGGTAGGTGTGGAGGTGTGAGTGGAGATGGAGGTAGGTGTGGAGGTGTGAATGGAGATGAAGGTAGGAGGTTGGTGTAGAGGCAGGTATGGAGATTAAGGTGTGAGTGGAGATGGAGGTAGGTGTTGAAGTTTGAATGGAGATGGATGTAGGTGTGAAGGTGAGTGTAGAGGTAGGTATGGCGATTAAGGTGGGTGTGGAGATGGAGGTAGATGTGGAGGTTGATGTATAGAGGTAGGTGTTGAAGTGTGAATGGAGATGGAGGTAGGTGTGGAGGTGGGTGTAGAGATGGAGGTAGATGTGGACCTCAGAAACACTTGTCTAAATGTGGTGTTGGTGCTGCAGGTCCGGTTACAGCTGTGGGACACAGCAGGTCAGGAGCGCTTCAGGAGTCTCATCCCCAGCTACATACGCGACTCCACTGTGGCTGTCGTGGTGTACGATGTCACAAGTAAGACACACACACACACACACACACACACACACACACACTCAGCGACAGTACATCCTGTCATCATCTATAAACATGAAAGAAACCTCACTGATTGGCTGAATAGTACTGAGCGTGATTATTGTAAACGGCGTCTGAAGGGAGGAACTGAATTAAAACGCTGCCGCGTCTTCAGTTTTGCTGATTTATGACATTTTCATCAGGTTTGCTGACTTGTTGACCTTTTCCAGCGAATGAAAATCGACCGGAGAGCAACAAATTTATTTTCGCAGCCTCCATTCGTTCTATCGAGCAATGGTAAAAATCATCCTCATAGCAACCTAGCGTTTTCTAGCGACATTTCCCAGAGTTGGTACCAACTTCCGCTGAGGCGTTTGGGTAGAAGTGTGTTTTATAAATATTAAAATCTGTCTTCTATGGTGAGTGACATCAGTCCTGCAGGTTCAACCCACAGCTATCAGAGGGCCGTATTTCCTGTCAGCGTACCGTTAACGTCCATCTGTGTTGTTCAGATGTCAGTTCCTTCCAGCTGACGTCCAAATGGATTGATGATGTCAGAACAGAGAGAGGAAGTGATGTCATCATCATGCTGGTCGGCAACAAGACAGACTTGGAGGAGAAAAGGTTTGGATTTTACGTTTGTATTATTTACGAACGGGGGTTTTTTGCAGATGATTTGTGGCTTCTGGATCGCCAGTTTGTGGGAACGAGGGGGCGGAGCCAGTACGAATGCGTGGATTTATTAGGCCAGTGATTTAATTTTAATCCTTTTAAATCACAGTAATTTGCTAATTGTATACCTTGTTTATACTTAATAAAGGAGATGTTGTAATTTCTGTGTTTATCGTTACATTTAATGTTGATCACCAGCCACAGAATGAGTTCTCACCTACATTAAAGCAGATATAAACTCGAGGGGCATCAACAACAACAACAACAACAACTATGTTTCCGCATTATAACTCCTTTAATCATTACAGACCATATCTTACCCAACATTCTTTTAAAACTATCACTCATTGTCCAGCCTGTTAGGATTCGCTGGAGCCTATCTCAGCAGAATCTGGGTGAGGACAGGGTACCCCGTGAACAGCACCTAAGTCCACTGCAGGGCCAACACATATAACCGTTACACTCACTCTCACCCCGAGGGGCAATTTAGAACAGTCAATCAGCCTAATGTGCATGTCTTTGGACTGTTGGAGAAAACCAGAGTACCCAGAGGAAACCCATACAAGCACAGTGAGAGCATGCAATGCCCTTGAACCCAGGACCTTCCTGCTGTGAGGCAGATGTGCTAACCACTACGCCAGCGTGCCACCTAAAGCAATCAGAGTATGCAAAAACAAATTAATAAATAAAATAAAATAAGAGGTGACATGGTGGTGCAGTGGTTATCACGTCCGCCTAACAACAGGAAGGTCGTGGGTTCGATTCTGAGTTCTAGTTTACATGTTTATGTGGGTTTCCTCCAGGTACTCCGGTTTCCTCCCACAGTCCAAAAACATGCAAAGCAGACAGATTTGCTGTTCCAAATCACTACTACCTGTGAATGGTTGTGTGAGTGTTGACCCTGAGATGGCCTGGCGAACTGTCCATGGTGGACCACTCCCTCGCCCAGAGTCGGCTGAGATGGGCTCCAGCCTTCTCACTTGATGTCTCCATGAGGTGTTGACATTTCCGTGAGGTGTTGACATTTCCGTGAGATGTTGACATTTCCGTGAGGTGTTGATGTTTCCGTGAGGTGTTGACATTTCCGTGAGGTGACGTTACCGTGGGGTGTTGACATTTCAGTGAGGTGTTGACATTTCAGTGAGGTGTTGACGTTTCAGTGAGGTGTTGACGTTTCCGTGAGGTGTTGACATTTCAGTGAAGTGTTGATGTTTCTGTGAGGTGTTGACGTTTCTATGAGGTGTTGCCGTTTCCGTGAGGTGTTGATGTCTCCGTGAGGTGTTGACGTTTCAGTGAGGTGTTGACGTTTCAGTGAGGTGTTGCTGTTTCCATGAGGTGTTGATGTTTCCGTGAGGTATTGATGTTTCCGTGAGGTGCCGTTTCCGTGAGGTGTTGATATTTCCGTGAGGTGTTGACATCTCAGTGGGTTGTTGACATTTCAGTGGTGTTGATGTTTCGGTGAGGTGTTGATGTTTCTGTGAGGTGTTGACATTTCAGTGAAGTGTTGATGGTTGTGTGAGGTATTGACGTTTCTGTGAGGTGTTCATGTTTCCGTGAGGTGTTGACGTTTCACTGAGGTGTTGATGTTTCTCGTAATTGGTGGTGTGTTTCTGTTTCAGACAAATCTCGATCGAGGAAGGCGAGCAGAGAGCGAAGGAGCTGAACGTGATGTTTATCGAGACGAGCGCTAAAACTGGCAGCAATGTGAAGCAGGTGAGAACTGAGCTTTACGTCTCCGTCCTCTTGCTGCATCACACCAATTATCAGCAGCGTGATCCGAAACCATCGATCAGTCAAACTGGATCAGTACTTCAGTACCCAACCGCATCCTTACTTCATTACTGAGTCACTTTCACTTTCCAAGGAATAATTCCATGGAAACAACTTTATACATGCATACATAAATAAATAAATAATAATTAGCTGTCCAGGGTGTACTCTGCCCTCGCCCCGAGTCGGCTGAGATAGCCCCACATCCACCCCACTACCATAATTAGGACTAGGCGGTTCAGAAAATGAATGAAAAACGAATAATAATAATTATTGTTATTATTAATGTACAAATATGGGAATTGATAAAGAATCAACAGGTTTAAACTGCATTCATTTATCTTGGTGGGTCTCTCTTCTCTCCCTCTCTCTCTCCCTCGCTTGCTCTCTCTCTTCTCTCCCTCCCTTTATCTCTCTCTCTCTCTCCCTCGCTCTCTGTTGCTCTCTCTCTCGCTCTCTCTCTGTTTCTCTCTCTCTCTCTCTCTCAGTTGTTTCGGCGGGTGGCTGCAGCTCTGCCCGGGATGGAGAATCTGGATGAGACAAATAAGGAGGGTAGTATCCTTTTCAAACAGCGTTTGCCCTCTCTCTCTCTCTCTCTCTCTGTCTCTCTCTCTCTCTCGCTCTCTCTCGTACTCTCGCACTCTCTCTCTCTCGCACTCTCTCTCTCTCGCGCTCTCTCTCTCTCTCTCTCTCTCTCTTTCTAAAGGAAAACAATACTATTAAATGAAACAATTTTCATCAGATCAGTTTTCATCAGGCCACAAATCACTGCTACTCATCATTCACACAGGAGGAGAGAACTAACAGTTGTAGTAAAGGAGGTGTGGCCTCAGTGCCTGTTAGTTGTAGTAAAGGAGGTGTGGCCTCAGTGCTTGTCAGTTGTAGTAAAAGGGGTGTGGCCTCAGTGCCTGTTAGATGTCATAAAGAGGGCGTGGCCTCGGTGCCTGTTAGTTGGAGTAAAGAGGGCGTGGCCTCGGTGCCTGTTAGTTGGAGTAAAGAGGGCGTGGCCTCAGTGCCTATATTGTGAGTAACTGTTCTGAATCACGGTACAGAATCCACAGACATAACAGTAACATAACAGACATAACACAGACAGTGATTTTATCACATAAAGATTTGATACTTGGGTATACAAACGAATCCAGCTCTGAGCGATGCTGCAGGTTTCTCTCTCAGAGTGTCGAGCTTGCGACAGGAAACAGTGACGACAGACACGAAGATGCGGCCCAAAATGTGGCTTCTGGTGAGGTGCATGTCAGGATGTGTGTGTGTGTTTGTGTGTTTTGAAGGAAGGCTTGCCAGATTGCACTGTTTAAAATAAATCTAAGATTCAGTAACACGTGAAATGAGAAACGTCTTTGCTTAGATGGTGTTCTGGGAGGTCAGCTCTTTCTTATAATTAAAGAGGGTGATGGTGCCACAGTGGTTAAGCCTCTGAGTTGCTGATCTGAAGGTGAGTGGTTCAAACCCCAGTACCACCTAGCTACAATTGTTGGGCACTCCAACCCTCAGTTGCTTCGGTGCATAAAATGTAAGTTGTTCTGGATAAGGGCATCTGCCAAGTTCTGCAAATTTAAAAAGAAATTTATTATAAAAGAATAAAATGTCTGCACCAATCTGGCAACACAAGAGAGATAAAGAATTATAAAAACCTTTTGAGAAATTCAATGCTGTCCATCCATGCAGTCCGATATCCAATATGGCCACCTCAGCTGCCATCTTGAATTTGTGTTTCACGCATTACACTAGAGGTCCCCAAACACCGGGCCATGGACCAGTACCGGTCCATGGGTCATTTGGTACCGGGTCCGCACGAAGGCTGTTGTTTTAGATTAAACTGGTGCTGGGACCTCGGGGAACACAAAAGGTTGGGGAGCGCTGCATTGGGGACCTTGCTTGATCTTGGTACTGATGGTAAATCTACCTGGTATATCACACCAAAGCTGGAGGAAATATCATCTCTGTAGTACTTTAAATATCATGTAGTGTTCTGAATTCTTTCTGCAGTAAATCAGATGCAAAGATGTAAAGAAAACGTCAGTGTCTGTAGTATTTACATGAGCGGTATAGCATCCTGCAAAAGTACCACACGATATCTACAGCTTATCCCAGAATCACCTTCCCACAAATCTACTGTGGAACGTCATCAGTAAACTATAGTGGGCTTCCATGTTCCTCGTATTTGGAAATCTGTATTGGAAAGACAGATTCTTGCTTCTGTGTTTATGAAAGCCGATTGATTTCCTTTAACGTTGAACTCCTCAGTGATCGACATCAAGCTGGACAAAACCCAGGAGCCTCCTGCCAGCGAGAGCAAATGCTGGTGTTAGTACAGCGCCCCCTCACGGACACCTGCTCCTTCTGTTGCTTCCCACGGCTCAGCATCCCGACTGGACGCAGGCTTTCTACATTCGACTGAACTGAAAGCTCTTTCTGTCTCAAGAAACGACGACAACAACAACAATGACGACAACACATCACATCGATCCAGTAACAACATCATGTAAATAGATGAATAAAACAAAGACGAGCTGTTAGAGTGATTAAGGACAACGAAGTGAGGCCATTGGTCGTGCTGCGTTTTGTTTCTACATCGAGTGAGATTTAGAACAGGAAGTAACAGCAGGGCGTAGGATCGCTCCTTTAACCGTACAGTGCATGTAGGCGGAGTTCTGATGTCAGTCATGTCTTCTGGTCCCCTGGATATCATCAGCAGTTACGTTAAAGACCACGGCTCGAATTAGATTTTTTATTTCCGCCAGTAATGAAATCCTCTTTCGCATGGTTACTCTGATTTCATAAAGTACAACGGTGTCGTTTGAAAAGGTCCGATGCACTTTTGTGTCCTCGTCAAGGTTCGCCACGTTGTACTGTATTGTAAATAGTATTTCTATTTTCATGAGCACCCATCATTAGACTTTGATGTGTGTTTGTGTGTGTGTGTGTGTGTGTGTGTAAAGATAACTTTTTCAAAATAATAAGGGCTTCACTTTGTTTCGTTCTCGCCCACAACATTAACTTTCTTTGTTACGTTTTCTTCTAACGGCTCTGTGTTAGCGCCGATACCAAAGAACACAGACAAAGAAAAAAATTAATATATTCTTGATCACGTCCAAAAAAATCAAAGGATAAGTCAGTTAGAGGTGAAAAATTTATGAAAACTTTACAATAATGTAACATGACGATGGTAAATGAGGAAACAAATACATTTTCAGTTTATTTATTTTCACTAAACATTTTTAATTAGAAAGACTAGAGGTGAAATATTCAGGTTATTTAGTTGGTAAAAATGTGTGCATCCGGGACAGAATTTTTCACTAGAAGTGGTATAATCAGTGTCTTAATTCCTCCGAACCACCAGGGGGCCCTTTAACATGCAGCTGTAATAGTATCTTTTGCCAGTTATTATCATGAGTCAGGTTTGTGCAGGATGCCCTCTTGTGGTTTGGGTAACCCTAACCCTGGCGAGGTATGATTGGGGTGGTGGTGTGGTTTAGTGCTTTGTACGCCTGACATGAATGTTTACTTCCACATTTGTTGTAAGGAGTCCAGAGAAGGTAGCACGCGCTGCATTCTTGCCTGTTTTTAATCCGACTCAAATACTGATACAGTACGCGCTGATCAGAGACAAATATGGTTAAATATTTCATTTGTTAATTTATTAAAAACATTCACTAGCCAAACTTGTTTTTGGCTAAATAAGCCAGCTGGTGATTGCCTCCTGTAGCATGAGAGAGCCAGCTATGTCTTGGCTAACATTCTGGATTATGACGATGCTAGAAATTACTGAGTTTCGTTCATCATCGTTGATGATGACATGTTTTATGACAAAGATATTTTGAGGCAAATAACATCTTTGTTAGCTGTAGCTACTGACTCAGTGAGTACAAAGCTAGCAATTGAATACCAAAAGCTGCTAATACTGAAGCTAAAGGCTACTTAAGGTTAATGCATTAACACTGCTGTGTGTTTTCGATCCAAAAAAAAAAAAAAAAAAACGTCCAGAATTTATAACAGCACAGTGACAGGTGGCTGAGATGAAATTCCGCTAGATTTATTTAAAATAAATGTGTTACAAGTAAATTTGAAGAAGTAATACAGGAAATAGGAATATTTAAGTTAAATACATAAACAATCCTCAATGGAAGCATTAATTGGGAGTTGGATCAGTTAGCATTTTATTAAAATGTTCATCTGGAGATCGCAACGGCTAACAATGTTTGCTAACTTTAGATATTATCAAAAGCTTGCTAGGTTAGCATGTCAGTCACACCTAATGTGAGCAGGGTTTCCTGTCAGGAGTCCGGAGGTTAGCTGAAAATGAGCTTAAAAAAAGCATGGAGTTAATTATCGTGAGTGCAGTCATCCTTGTCAGCTAACCTCTGCTTTATATTCTGTTAAATACTGTTTTTTGTGTGTGTGTTTTTTTTTTTTGTTTTTTTTTTTTTTTTTCAAATTAATCTTAGAAAATAACATGGCTAACTCCATCCTACAGTAACATTTACCTCAGGTTAGCATGTGCTACAGTGTGCCTGGGTTAAAGAAAGCCTTATGCATATTTTGATGAAAATGTTTGTTTTTGTTTACTTTATTGTCGTTTTTGCTCCATAACACATGAGATCTTTTTTTTTTTATGTCATTTGTTGTTTCAGTGTCATAAAGTTATGTGAATTGTTATGTAATGAACAGCATCACACCACCGGGATGATGGGATGAATGTTCTGATTCCTATCCTCACGGAGAATGTACAGAAACGCCGTGGTTCAAGTCCACGTTCTAATATTCAGGTCGTTGCACCAATCTGTTAAAGGAATGTGAAATGTGTACTGATCACAGTAGGAATCGGATCCTTTATATTTAACATGATGTTGTTTTATGTTTAGCTGGATGCACTGACACCACTGTGTTTATGTTATAAAGATATATTGATACATACAAACACATTTACTATTTAAATGTAATAATTTTATCCCAATTGCTCAGTCTACTGAACAGAGTACAGTGGAACCTCGAGATACGAAAATAATCCGTTCTGGAGTGGCTGTCGTATCATGATTTTTTCGTATAATGAATCGTGTTTTACATGTAAATCTAATTCGCAAGCTCTACAAAAACACCACATTAAATTTTATAATAAGGGTAAAACCAGAATGAAATAAGAGCCAAATACATTTGAAAAATTCAGTATACTGAACCTAACCCTCACTACCTGTACATGAAGGAGATAATAGAACATAATGCAAAATAAAAAAAGAAAAAAATAATAGGAAAA
This sequence comes from Euristhmus nudiceps, assembly GCA_030068295.1. Taxonomy (NCBI): domain Eukaryota; kingdom Metazoa; phylum Chordata; class Actinopteri; order Siluriformes; family Plotosidae; genus Euristhmus; species Euristhmus nudiceps. Next base: position 1,214,338 of record JAQNCB010000013.1, read on the forward strand.
TGTGGAACCTTACCGTTCGAGTGAGGCGATGTCCGAGGAGGGCAAACGGCAGAAAAACGTCAGGAAACATTTACACTTAAACTTATTTACACTTAAAATTATTTTTTCTTTTTTATTATCTTTTATTTCTATTTTATTCTTATTTTTTCAGTTTCTAATTTACATCAGATTCTTCTTCTTGTTTTCCTTTTTTTGCGGTTGACAAACCGACTTAAGGTGTATTACCGCCACCACCTGGAGTGGAATGTGGATCTTGACTCACTTCACCATGACTGATGCCTGATGAGAAAGATCGGCCAAAAGGAGAGCAGGAACATGATCCTGAGCATGATGGGAAAGAGTCTGACCAATATGAGAGCAGGGTGATGTTACCGAGCATGATGGGAAAGATTCTGACCAATAGGGCGGCCGGGACGCGTTTATGGCGCGAATTTTAAAATTTTCTGCGGTTGTGTTTCGTTTCTTTTGTATGCTGAATAATTTTTCGTAATATGAAGCGAAAAAATCTTTGCATATCGTTTCGTAAAATTACATTTTCATGTACTGAATCTTTCGTATCTCGAGGTTCCACTGTATTCACATTTTCAAAATGGCCGCCATCCTGACGGACATCGGGAATTCTTAGGGTAGCTATAATATTGTGTTTATGAACGTAGTAGAAGGAAAGTTACTAAAGTAAGCAGAGTTTAATGAACTTAGTTCATCTCTCACATTTAAATATGCCTGTATTTACCCTGAAGTGTGCACTTTAATTTTATCAACTTTTTTCTTTTTTTGTGACACTAGTGTGCCTTTTGTTAATCCAACACCAAAATGCAAATGTAATGTAAATACGATGTGTTCAAATGGGTGCTGTGAAAACAATCCGAAAAGAAAAAGAATGAAAAAAAAAAAACCACGGAGCTAGCGAATGATTGAGATTAGCATTATCGATCGTGTTAGCCATCACGTAGTCGTTTAGTCATTTATAAAGCGGATATAAAGATCGAAATAACACCAGGCTATCCGTAATACCAACATTTCTCTCAGATGTATTGGTAAATGCCTTAGAAAAGACTGTAGGACTGAAATGATGCAGTATTTGCACTTAAAAAGAAAAAGTGAGGGGGAAAAACATGTTGTGATTTGAATACCACTAGAGGGAGCCATTCATACACACAGTGGATGAAAACACGACTCCATCTGAATGCAGCGTACCGTAAGACACGCAGTGGGCGATGGTCATTTCTAAAGTAACACTGATATACCTGTGACGTAAACGTGTATTTTCATGATGCACCAATGCGGTGAAGAAGCATTTCAGGTTGAGGTTTTGTATGTACATTCAGCGTGGGATGGTTGTCGGACCGGCCGGCGTGGGGTCGAGCTGGACACTACAGTTCATTCTGTAAAGCCATTTATGAGCATGACATCTGTCTGAAAAGATCAATAAACTCTCTGTGTTGAACTCACACACTGATCCTGACTCGTACTAACACTGACTCAGAGCCGGAATTCATTCATTACGTCTCATTACGTACGTGATAAACATTAAATCATTAGAATGGCGACACGGTGGAGCGTCCGCCTCACAGCAAGAAGGTCCTGGTTTCGAGTCCCAGGCTTGGTAAGGGTGTCTCTGTGTGAGGTTCATATGTTCTCTCTGTGCTTGCATGGGTTTCCTCCGGGTACTCCGGTTTCCTCTGACAGTCCAAAGACATGCACATCAGGATAATTGGCTGTTCCAAATCGCCCCGAGGAGTGAGTGTGAGTGTGTATAGATGTGTGTGTACGTGTTGGCACTGCAGTGAAACGATTTGTCCAGTGTCGGCAGAGATAGGCTCCAGCCTCCCCGTGACCCTAGTAGGAATGAGTGGTTTGGCTAATGAGTGAGTGAGTATACGTGGAATATTTTCCCCTACATACTGTCTGTGTGTCACAATTCTATTTATTTACAAGTGGAAACAATAAAAGGTGGAGAAGTTTCTGGAAGGGAATTTGGGGGATTCTTTGGTGATGAATTGCAGGCTGGTTATCTGATTGAAAGGCGGGTGATGTTTTCAGAGAAATGTTGAAGAATTGTTGGCGTGTTACAGGTCATTAAACTGACTTTATTTTATTTATATATACATAATGTGTGTGGTTTTATATATTTACACTGATCCCTCACTTTTGGTGGTTAATGTGGGGTCGAGACCTCCCTAAAAGACCGAATTCCCGTGCAGTAGGATCGACCCCCTGACTGACGTATACGTACATGTATATGTGTATATAATATCAATAAATACATATTC
>JAQNCB010000013.1:1623756-1634243 GCA_030068295.1 Euristhmus nudiceps
TTTTGTTGTGATGATTCTTCAACATTGAAGGCATTATTTCGTCTTAAAACCAGCTAACCAAAGAAAACAGTAGGGGGGGGGGCATTTGTTTTCACTAGATTTTGGGATTTATGTCAAAAGTCTGCTGCAGACTCACTCATAGTTGAATAACTAATTTACAGAGCAATTAAAACAACCCAAGATGGATTATCTGTAAGTGTGGACATGGACATGTTAGAGTAATGTATTTAATGCACTATTTCCATTAATGAGGTGGATTTTTTTATTTTTAAGGAAAGTGAAGCCGGGGAATATCGATGTGCACCCCACGGAAAAGGCTCTGGTGGTGCACTACGAGGTGGAGGCCTGCGTCCTGGGAGAAAACGGAGACTCTGTACATGAAGAGCGCAAAGAGTGTCAGAAGATGTAGGTGTTTCAGTTTCACTTCATTCGCCCCCAACCCCTCCCAGCACGAAGTGTTTATCGGTTTATTTTAACTCTGAAGATCGGTTTTCACTTAAAATTACAGTTTTTTCTTCTCTGAAGTTTGTTCTCCACAGTTTTAATTTAGAAATTTTTGATATAAATTATTTTCCCCTGAAATTTATTTCTAACTTTCAGATTTCTTTTATTTACATTTTGTAAAATTTCAATATTCGAATTTTGGAACCTTTAACCCACAATGTTTTTTAATGAACCTGAATGTATTTACTGCTTCAAAAAAATGTAAATAATTAATGATTTCCTTTAAGTGAAAAAATAAGGCCTGTCAGTCAATACTAAAAAAAAATATTTGTCAAATATCATTGGTTTAAAAGGAATAAAACTTTGTTTGGATTTTTTGCTCTTACAGGAGAATCGTTATCCAGATTTTATTAGTTCTAACCTGAAACTTTTGCTATTTGACATTTTTGACGCATACATTTTTTTTCTTTGCTTACTGGAAATATAACACATTTTTATGGTCTTTTTAACTTTTTATATTTTATGAATTCTTGATTTAAAATATCATTATAAATTAGAAATCAAAACTGAATTTGAGACCCTGACTTTTTGTTTGATACTTGAATATTTCATCTTCAAACTTAATCTTCCTGATTAACAGCAACAAAAATAATTCTGTGCCACTATATTACCTGAACATTTTTAATATCTGAATTTGTAAACCACAATTTTTAACTTTCTGGAATTTTTTTTACTAGATTTTTTTTATTTCTGAGGTTTTTGAATCATGATTTCATACTTTCAGTTTTTTAAAACCTGATTTTTTTTCCCTAAAGAATTGTACACTTAATTTTTGAACTTTTTATTTTGCTGCCTAAATTTTTGTAATCAGGATCATAAGCTTTTGACTTCAATTTTACAGCAATCTTTCAACCTATTTTTTATACCTCAACTTTTTAGTTTAAGGTTTTTAATTAAAACTAAACTTTTTTTTTTTATTAGAGAATTTTTTAACATTTATTAGATGAACAACTTTGGGATGACTTCAAATATTTTCTGTCAGATTTTCTAAGTGAAAGGTTTTGCTTCTACATTTATTTTATTTTGAATTTTTCCCTTTTAAAAGTTATACATCTGAGAGGTAGATATAAAGTGTATTTATTTATTTTCCATATATATTTACAATCTGATTTTTTAACCTGTGTTATGCTTTTTAATTGAAAGTAAATAATGAAGTAATGTCTGTTGGTGTGTTCTCAGTATACGACTGAAGAGTCTCAACGCCAGCACAGATGTCTCCTTTCTTGCCAGGAAGGTGGTGGATGAATGTAAACTTATTCATCCTTCCAAAGTGGCGGAGGTGGAGCATCTGCTCTTCTACCTGCAGAGCCGCAAGAAGCCCAGTAGTAGAGGTGTTGAAACTTAAACGTAGAGAGTTCTTCACTTTAGCCCAAAATACTGTTTACTATTGTTCACTTTTATCATCATCATCATCATCATCATCATGTGGTTGTGTGTATTGCCCTGCGATAGTTCAGTGTTAGGCTCCAGCCTTTCCGGGACCCTAATTGTAGGATTAAGTGGTTCAGCATTTGAGTGATGATGAGCTTTATCATCCTCATTGTCCTTGTCAGTCTTGATGTAATCGCCTCTCTGTTACTTACAGCAATCAGCAGCCAATCATGGGTGTTTGAGCTCATTCATACAAAGTGGGTGGATAGCGCTTTCCTATGAGTGTGTTAGGTCATCCCTGAATGCACATGCTCAGCAGCTTGTAAAGATGTGGCTGCAGCATCATGTGTAATAGGACCCTCCCTGGTGGGTGGTGGTTATAGGTGAGAGGGAGGCAACACTCAATTGGCTATGATTAAATAAGGGGGAGAAAGGGGTAAAAATCTAAAAAAATGAGTAAATAAATAAATAATAATAAAAAAAATTCCACCATCTATATCTATCTATATAGTTAGCTAGAATTTTCTGTAAAATAGGATTTCATGTATGTAATTGTTCCTGTTTTTATATTGTTATTACCGGTAATTATTCTTTTTTTAAATGAAGACGTGAACTTGTGAAGCCCTCAGAAACACATCCTTTCATAATATTTAAGATATCTTTTAAACATTTTTTACTAAAAACATTGTTTTGTTCCACTGTGTGTAAAGCAGAGAAAAAGGAGAAGAAGTTGGTGAAACCCCGTGAGCTCATTCCGTTTGAAGGGATGGAGGTACACAAGGAAATCGCTCTCAATTCTAATAACATTTTTTTGCTCTTTTTTGTTTTTTCTTATTGTTACACCCCATGCTGTGTTTCAGCTCGACGAGGAGGCCAACATCAATAAAATCGAGAATTACATCGAGTTGCTGTATGAGGGAATCTCGGAGAAGATCAGAGGCTCCACCCTCATCCTTCACCTCGCACGAAACCCCGATAACCTGGATGAGCTGCTGCAGAATGGTACCACGGCCCGACTCACGATTCACGACTCACGATTCACGACTCACGATTCATGTTGAATCATTATGGTTAAAAACAAACAACAAAACTAAACTAAACAACAAAATTGCAAATTTCCCTCTGGGATTAATAAAGTATTTATCTATCTATCTATCTATCTATCTATCTATCTATCTATCTATCTATCTATCTATCTATCTATCTATCTATCTGTCTGTCTGTCTGTCTGTCTGTCTATCTATATATCTATCTGTCTGTCTGTCTCTATCTGTCTGTCTGTCTCTATCTGTCTGTCTGTCTGTCTATCTATCTGTCTATCTATCTATATATCTATCTCTATCTGTCTGTCTGTCTATGTGTCTGTCTGTCTATCTGTCTATCTATCTATCTATCTATCTATCTATATCTATCTCTATCTGTCTGTCTGTCTATGTGTCTGTCTGTCTATCTGTCTATCTATCTATCTCTCTCTATCTGTCTATCTGTCTGTCTGTCTATCTATCTGTCTATATCTGTCTATCTATCTGTTTATCTCTCTATCTGTCTCTCTCTCAGCACTTATTTCTCTCCAGTATTTACTGAGTTATTCCTCTTTTGTAATCTGAACTTTTTTACAGTAGAAATTTTTAAACAGAATTTGACCAAGAATTTTAAACTGTAACTTTATAATTTAAAACCTTTAACTTTTTTTTAATCTGAATTTTTTTACTGTATACATTTGTGCTTTATTTGTTAAAGACCTTCTCTACCCTGAGAACCTTCCAAGATGTGAAATCTCTGTTCATTTATTGAGCACATTTTTTAGAGATAAATTTTAGTGTATTATTTAATATTTAATAATTTTAGTGCAGCCGTGTTCTTCATGTTTAACATTATAAACGATTAAAACGGTTCAAACTGCTCAGCAGATCGATGATGAAGTGGGATAAATACTCCACTGCACCACATTATTTACACTAGTAATCAGCAGAAGCTGTGATTTTGTGATGCATTTTTGCTGTCACTTCATTTCACAAAAAAAAACACACTTCGTACTTAATTTCACACAAATTTATTCATTCATATTTGTGACCAAAGCAGTTCGTCTCTCGTCCTCATCAGTAACATGTTTCAGTGTTTTACTGTGTGTTATGTATTATTTTTCTTTTCTGCGCATTTTATTTATTTATTCGCGTGTGTGCGTGTGTGTGTGTGTGTTTTGTGTTTAGAAGCCGCGCTCGGTGCTCTAGCGAGAGTTTTGAGAGAAGATTGGAAGCAGAGTGTGGACTTGGCCACCACCATCATTTACGTGTTTTTCTGTTTCTCAAGGTAGCTCAGATTAATTATTTAATTTTATTTGCATTTAAATCTTCAGCATATTTCTATCAGGACTTCAAACGTAATTTAACAAGCTACTACTTAAATGCTAAAACCAGGCAATGGCATTTTATAACAAATACATTACATGATTACATCATGTGTTTATATTGAATTTTTTAATGGTACCTTGCAACTCTGTGATCATGTTACTGCTTTCAGTCTGAATGTCATTATTGTGGAAATTTGTAAAACTATTTGTTATTTTTCTCCTGAATCTTACATTTTCTGTATTTTTTTTACACAAAACCTAATTCTGTTACTCAAAGTTTTATTAATATAAATTTTGTTAATTAACAGAATCGCTTACACATGTATCCAAAATGTTTATCTGAATCCTTCTCGATTTTGATATATATATATATATATTTTTTTTTTTTTCTCAACGGTAATATTTTTATCTAAATGCATTAACTCAGAATCTCCTTTTATGTAAAACATTTTGAACTTAATTTCATTGAAGCATGTTCTTTGAACTAATTTTTTTAGCAATTAATGAAATTGTGCCTACTTGATTTTTGAAAATATAATGCTTTCTTTTGTAGCTAAAATCTTTGAGTAGCACAATTCTTGTGCTGAAATATTTCGACAAATCTTATAATTTACATTAAAAAAAACCAAGTTAATGTTCAGTCATCCTGAATTTATAGCAGTGAAATCTATTTATTTAAATCACTCACGTTAGATTTACTGTAAAGAATGTATTTAACTTTTTAATTAATAACTTCAAAGTACACACGTTTGTGTAGAATAATACACCAAGAGTCTGTGAGGTAATTTTTTCAACCTGTGACCTGAATCACCCGCTTCATGTTTCTCCTCCAGCTTTTCGCAGTTCCACGGTTTGATCACGCACTACAAGATCGGCGCTTTGTGCATGAACATCATCGAGCACGAGCTGAAGAGGTACGACCTGTGGCAGGAGGAGCTGGAGAAGAAGAGCAAGGCTTATATCCTTACTGCCGTCTGGAGTGAAGGGGGCGTGGCCTCTTACACCTTAGAACTAACATATTTTGAATTTTTTTTTCAATTTCATATCGCACTGTATGATATCATATAGCATTGAAACAGCTTTAAATAATGTTCGAAATTCCTGCAGTCCAAAGGTATCGTCAGTGTTTTACTCAGGAAAAGTAGATTATGTACATTACAGGTGTGTAACAGTCGATAGTTTTAAGTTGTACCACCAAAGTAGAACAAAAGCTTTAATTGCTTTTTATTTAAATCGGAGATAAAAACATATGAACTAAACACAGAGTTCGGATTTATTTCCTTTACGAAGTAAAAAACCCCCAAAAAACGTCAAAAAAAGAAAAGAAGTTTAACTGTGCTCAGAAATAACTCTGTAAAAAAGCATCTTGTCTTTTATTAGTATTATTATTATTATTACTATTATATTAATTACAATTATTTTCTTTAATAGTTTTATAATATAAAAATAGTAACAATGATGATAATGATTATTATTATTATTGTTTTATTAATAGTTGTATTATTATTGTTACTATTGTAATAATTATGATTATTTTTATTATTAGTTGTAGTATTACTATGTTATTATTATTATTTTATTGATTAATATTGTTAATTGTTATAATAATAATTAGTATTATTAGTATTATTATTGTTGATGTTGTTTTCAGTAGAGCATGGATTTTTTCGAATTATTTTAGTGCCACAGCAGCTTTTAAACAACAACACTGATATATCCATGAAATTCTAATGTAACACTCTAAAACTAATAGCCTTGTGGTCATAACCCAGAGGTTTGATGGGGTTTGGCAAAAGGCTTTCTCGAGATATTGTTCGGAAACAGTGAGGTGTAGAAGGAAATTAAAAGTAGAAATGCAGAAGCATATAAGGCCGATTGCCCCGAATGCCTAATTAACCAACTCAAAGGATGGAGTCTAGACCCTTGATTGGTTGTCTAGAACAATGCTGGAATGTTGCTCCATGAATAATTCCAACCTGTAAATTTTATTTTTATTTTTTTGTTATTGAATAAAATTGCTTCCACACTCATTATTCAGTCGCGTAATTACAAAAAACAGAACCTGATCCAGTAGTGCACTATTCATATCGTATATTACTCACGCTGTTTCTAAAGCCACGAGATCTGGAGTACCGATCATGAGCTCCTAACGCATGTGCAGGATATAAACTTATCATGGTTTGAGAAAGTTTGGCGGAATTTGTAGCATTGCTAACGCCACTGCGCTTGTTCCCGGTAAATAAAACATGCACACGGTTTGAAGGAGAAAAGGACTCATCTGCTACTCATCCACATCTGGGCACTTGTTTCTCGTTTTATCCCTGACATCCTTATACGTGAAGAAGATCCTGGAAACCAGAACCTGAAAAAAGAACATGAAAAGACCTGTAAGAAATACCAGGGTTTGCTGGTAAAGCAGGAGCAGCTGCTCAGAGGTAACACGCCGCCGTTTCTCCGTCCTGCAGACCTAACGAGTGTTACGAAGCGTTATAACCTCCGTCCTGTCGTTCCAGTGGCTCTGTATCTGCTCCTGAACCTGGCCGAGGACACGCGCACAGAGCTGAAGATGAGGAACAAGAACATCGTTCAGCTGCTGGTCAAGACTCTCGATCGGGATAATGAGGAGCTCCTGGTGCTCGTTGTCTCCTTCCTCAAGAAGCTCAGCATCTTCCTGGAAAACAAGAACGACATGGTGAGATGGGGTTCGAGACCGCGCAGGGATTAGAGCTGGCCTACAGGGCGTTGGGAGAATCTGATGAAACGATCCATGAGATTTCAAGTTATATTTCAGTGATATATACTCCGTTTCATTAGAATAAACAAAATGAATAAAAACTATTATTATTGGTATTAAAATGTAACGACTGATTGAAGTTGTTTGATTTATTCTTGGTTCATGTCATAAAGTAATCGTTGTTAGCATGAATGTAAACAACGGTGGGATCTGGCTAATTCAGTCCTTGTGGCTTAAAGTTTCTTCATCTTTGGAGCTGCTTAAACTCAGGCTGAATACAGACATGCTACAAAATCTCCAAACGTTATATACAAGTACAGCACATTCAAACGCTTCGAATTTCTGAGCAAAACATTCAAACCTGGCTATAAAAAAAGTGAAAAAGTAATAAAATCTGTAAATGAAGAAGTGAGACTTTTCTAGCCTGGAATAGATTCACTTCGTGTTATCCTGTTTAATGTCTCCCGGCTACAGAAACAAAATAATTTTGGTTCGAAAGGTTTGGCTTTTTTCATTTGTTTGTAAATACGCTTTTGTAATGGATTTGTCCCATGAAATCTCCATAAAAGGATTTTCTGTAGTTGACTGCTAATATTAAATGTATTAATTACACTTTTGTCATTATAATTATTTTCTGTATTAATTATTTGCAGAAAAGTTTTCAAACTTTATTCTAACTTATTAAATGTTTATATGATTTTTTTAAATTAGAAAAATACTATTTTTTTTAAACTAAATTGAATAAATTTTAATGCTCCGTGAAGATATTTTAGCATGGTATTTTTACTCTTTTTGTCTGAATTTTTCGATCCTGGAGTTCAGTATTTTATGCTCGTTTTAACCTGAATATTTTTTAGTTCTTTAATTTCTGACCCTGAGTTACATTTTCTGATTTTCATAAAACCTGAATTTATTTACTACTTGATTTTGCTTTCCCCAAAATGAATTGTAGGTATTGGAATTTTTTTATAACGTGATTGCTTTATCCTAAATTGCATACCTTCTGAAATTTTTTCTACCTCAATTTCTGACCCTGAATTAGATTGTGAGTGATAGTTTAACACATGGCTTTGTTTTGTGTGTGTTTGTTTTATGGCCATTTGTCATGCTTTATACTGTGTTAGAGTTAGAAAGCTTAGTTTAGTATTTAATTATTATGGAAATAACACAAAGCCAAAAATCATCTTAAACCATTAATGTGGCCCATCACAGCAAAGTGGGTATTACTTCAGAAATTATTATGTTTTAGTTACTTGTACCATTTTGTAGCTGAAATCCTAAGCTTTAAAATGGTATTAAATTTTTAAACATACGTTACTAGTTTGGGAGAAAATGAACAAAACCTGGCAGGAATTTTCAGCCTTTTAAGCATTCAGCTTCAGAGAAAATGTAAAGATGGTTCACATTTATTTGCATTTTTATTAGAATTTTTGGTGTAAGTTCTTCCACCAGCATGTAGTACGGCAGTTGATTTTCCATTAACGGTTCAGCTGCATCGGGGAATCAGAATTTCTTCACATATTTAAATAATGTATTAAATAAGAACAGTTTGTTTATTTCCCGAAAACAGAACGAGCTTACTCTCATCTCGTACACAAGCCTGCTAATGTTATCCAACTGTCTAAAAATCCAGGAAAAGAGAAAAACCATCAGATCAATCCACACAGAGTGAGAGGGATGTGAATAAAGCTGAAGTTGAGAATTTCAAAGAATTCATAACAACTGTTTGTTGACAGTAAGGTGGATCTCGCTGAATCGGACACTTCAGAAAAGGACTAAAAGTTTATTTTGACAGGTTTTTTTTTTTTTTTCCCAAATTTTTTGGCATGAATCTTTTTGTAATTTCCTCTGAGTTTCTGTGAAGGTTAATAACTTGCTGTGTGTGTGTGTGTGTGTGTGTGTGTGTGTTTCTCCTGTACTCAGGCGGAGATGGACACCATTGAGAAACTCACGCGTTTAGTGCCGTGTGATCACGAGGACCTGGTGAACATCACACTGCGCCTCCTGCTCAACCTCTCCTTCGACACGGGGCTTCGACACAAGATGGTGCAGGTCGGCCTCCTGCCCAAACTCACCGCCCTTCTGAGTAAGTGCTCGAGAGAGAAGAGTTGAATACTGAGTTACAAATGTTTATACTTTATACTCGTCTGAACGACTCATAATCTCCGTTGCTGTGAAATATCAGTTATTACTGCATTATAATCGGCTATAGAACCTATCAGCACAAACATATTCACGGTTGTCATGGGAACATGACATGTAGGTATATACACTGGTTTGTTGAAATCGTAGATTTTTTTTAATCGTAAGTAATAAAATATATTGAGTATATTTCCCTGTTTGGTTTATCGACCTTACATAAGATCTCCCATCATGTAGTTCAGGACATTGTTGTCCACTTGTTGTTGAAACATGAAGGCAGGTCTGTTGGGCTTTTTTTACACTCGAGCCAAGTGTTCGCTCGGAGCCGGAGTTTATCCCCGGTTTCTGAAGTGTCAAGTGGCGAGCAGTTCAACTGCTCCTGGTGGACAGAGGTACACTTTTGGTTAAGACCTTGTTCAGGGGGTTTAACACGGCGGGGGTTTAACGGGGATTCGGACCCACGTCCGATGGATCATGAGCCCAGCACCCGAACCACGACACCATCAGTCCCTCGGAACATGAAGGCAACAGGAAAACATTGAGCTGTGAGCTCCACTTGGGTGGATGATGTTTGCGGCGGTTTCCTGGTAGGACCATCGTTATCGTGCTGATCTATAAGTAGCGTGTAATTCTCAGTGCTCCGATGCTTCGAATTCGGCAGAGCCGACATCCGGGCTCGCTTTTTCAGACCCAGCGCAACAATTTACATTCATGTGGCTGTTAAGATACTGATTCAGAAACAGAACGAAACTCGCGTCACAGTGGGCGTGGTACTGTGAGTGGGCGTGCTCCTGGAGAGAATCGATATTTATTGGACTGAATATGACTGAAGTGACGCATTCCACCTGAACACGAGGGCAGAGCCACATCACCACAGTAACGTTCAGCCCTTTGGTTCCTCTGCTTAAATTCGAGCTTTTCAAACAAAACCTTTTTACTCGCGTTGTTTGAAATGTCGCTTGGACTTTTCCCTCTCTGTGCTTTCTGAGCGAACATTCGAGTTTTTATTGGTTTCTCTGATTTCTTTGAGCATTTAACAGGCTCTTCAGCAATTCTTATAAACTAGCAGTACTCACTCTCACTCACACTCTCTCTCTCTCTCTCTCTCTCTCTCTCTCTCTCCCTCCCTCCCTCACCGTCTCTCATTCTCTCTCTATCTCCCTCCCTCTCTCCCTCTCTCTGTCTCGCTCCCTCCCTCACTGTCTCTCTCTCTCTTTCTCTCACTCCCTCCCTCCCCACTCTCTCTCTCGCTCCCTCTCTCTCCCTCTCTCCGTCTCCCTCTCTTTCTCTCGCTCCCCTCCCGCACTCTCTCTCTCTCCCTCTCTCTCTCTCGCTCCCCTCCCCCCTATCTCTCACTCCCACTCTCTCTCTCTCTCGCTCCCTCTC
>JAQNCB010000013.1:1666967-1678907 GCA_030068295.1 Euristhmus nudiceps
AGGACATGAAGTTAGTTGGTGTGAGACAAGAGGATGTGGAGGACAGGGATGGATGGAAACAGATGATTCGTTGTGGCAACCCCTGAGGGGAGGAGCCTAAAGGAAAGTAGTAGTAGATGATTACTCACAAGTTTATTTGATTCAACCCACTTAAACTAGAACAAAAGTGTTGTTCTGGAGAAAATCTGAGTAATTATCATATAATTAAAATCATATAATGGAAAGGGATAATATTTAGTCTGACAATGTAAACATGTAATTTATTTAACAAGCTTTGACAAATCACCTCAGCAACTTTTGTTGTGATGATTCTTCAACATTGAAGGCATTATTTCGTCTTAAAACCAGCTTTTCTCTTATTTACTTCATTTCTAAAGTAAAATACATTAATTCTGCGGATGTTTGTGGTTTGTAGAGGGTAAAAATCGGGAAAATAATAGAGAAATAAAGTTTTATGTAAAGAATCGACTCTGAAGATTGAGAGTCGACTCCGGATGGAATTCCGTTCGTAAAAAACTCAGAATCAGTGAATCGACTCAATGTTGAATCGAGTACCCGCCTGACAGAACTTAGGGATTTTGTGTAATTAAGTTTTGTAAGACGTTTTCACCTGTTTTTACTATTTAAGACCATCTTTTTGTTGTTGAGTGATATATTTCAGGGTAGGTATATGAACAGAAAACACTTTGACTGCTATTACAGTTATTTTCTTATGTATTTTAGTTAGTTAGCCTGTTAGCTTGGTCATTAGCAAGTGCACAGACGATGCTTAGCAAACATAGCTAACCTTTATTAAAATAAAAATGAATTTGAGGGAATTATTTAAAGAAATCGGTATGTTTTTGATCATTTTTGATGAGACTGACTGGAAATAAATGATAATGTTTTGCAAACAATTCAGTGGAGACCTTTATGTGATTGTCTGGGGCTGGGTGATGTGGTATATGATGAGTATGATTTCGGTATTGTGATTAACCTCGATACATATTGAGGTAAAGAGATTTTAATATCGTGGAAAATAGGTTAGGTGTTATATGGTTTTGTTGCTAGTGTTTCATTTCTGAGAAAACACTTGAAGCTTTTTCAAAATATTAATCGAAAACATGGTTCAATTTGTTATTGAAAACTAATATGTTATAATAATAATTATAATTTTGAAAGTGTTTTATTCACTTTTTTATATAATATATTAATTTTACAGTAAGAACATGGCTGAGGCGAGTGATGTTACACGAGGAGGAGAATTTGCATCCCGGGCCGTCAGTCTGGATGGAGACGAAAATGAAAATGAAGAAACCTCCGAGGCAAACAATTAAAAAATATATTAATTTATAGTGTGTAAGAAATAAAACTGTTTAGTGCTTGCTGTTGTGTTATGGTGTAGTAGTGGGTAGCATGTCCACCACACAGCAGGAAGGATCCTGGGTTCGAGTCCCGGGCTCAGCCAGAGGTTCTCTCTGTGACTGTGTTGGTTTTCTCCCACAATTCAAAGACATGCACATTAGGCTGGTTGGCTGTTCCAGATTGCCCCTATGTGTGAGTGTGAGTGAATGGTTTTTGTGTGTGTGTGTGTGTGTGTGTGTGTGTGTGTGTGTGTGTGTGTGGGCGAGATGCTCAGGTTGTACCCCACCTTTGCCCAGTGTCGGCTGAGAGTTTGGTGTGTGTGTGTACAGGTGTTACTGAGTGTGCTTGTACATCATGGCCAGGTCGGACTAAGCTTCTACGACAGTAAAGACTGTACCCTGAACGTCATGCCTGATACGGTGGATAATCGTGACCTCAGTCTTCTGGACAGAAGTAAATTACTTTTTTACTTGGCCTATTTTTTTCTCTCTCCTCCCCCATCTTTCTTTTTTTCATCCTTTTTTCTTCCTTTGCTATTTTTCATGTATATTTAATCTTACTCAGAATATTACTTTCTTTTTACTTTCTACCTCTGCCCTCCTTTATTTGTTCCTTTTAATCTTGACCTGTTCTTTCTGACCTTTGACCTTCAGCTTGTGTATAGAGTTCAAACCCAGTACGGAGTAAATGTACAGTGTGTGTTCTAACTCTCACCTGATCGGAGATAAAAGCTCTGAAGGTGATAATTTATTTCCCCTCGTGTGAAATTTACTTTACTTCTGTCCTTTAGTTGTACGGGAGCTCAGCCCTCGCGTCCTCGTCACCAGCGCCAAGCAGGAGAGAAGTCTGGTCGAGTTTATCAGAGCACTCGGTACTCAATTCTGTTCAGTAATCGGTTCTGTTGGGTCCCCGCTTGTGTTTGGTCCCCGCCTCTGTTTGTTATTCAGGAGGAGAATACAGGTTAAAAGGATGCTGATTTTATTTTCTGTATTTTAGGATCGAATCCGGACCACAGACCGGATGTTGTAGTTTATCCCAACGCTGATTTCGGTAAGAACTTGACCAGTCCGAGAATTCTAACCTCCTAATTTTTAAAGTACCCCACATGGACTCATGAGCCATTATAAGTAACATGCAATTTAAACACACGCCCAGATCCTTTTCTCAGTCTTTCTCATCTAATCTCACTCACCTGGATGGACGAGATAACGGGACACTAACATGCAGGTCTTCGTTCACATCATCGCATCCGTAAACCCCCAAATGTCCAAATCTGTTCATCTTAACGATTCCATCTGATTAAGGATTCCAGATGATCCACTACAGGATGTGTGGTTTGCTTGCTATCAGCTGTTTGGAACAAACAAACACACATACACACACACCAAATAGCTTATGGTTTGTCTTTTTGCAGGCAGATTAAAACATAAAAAGGGATTTTTATTGCTTATCTCATGTACATTTGTTTTCTGATTCCCCCACCCCCCAATTTTTCTCTCTAATTTATGTTCAATTCCCACCCATCAGGTATTGCTTTCCCTGTCACACGACCACCACCGAAAAACCATGCTCAGACCCCCCCAACCCCATGACGTGTGATGCTAGCCACCCGCCTCTTTTCGAACTGCGGCACCATGCGTATTTGGGGGCGGGTCTAACACACTCGGAGGGAAAGTGCTATCCGCCCCCTCTCACGAATGAGCTCACAGGCACCCGTGATTGGCTGACGATCGCTGTGAGTGACAGGGAAGTGAGAGTGAGTGTGGGATCGAATCGTGACGATTTTGAGGGAACCTGGTGGAATTGTGACGACCTTGAGGGGAACCTGGTGGAATCGTGACGACCTTGAGGGGAACCTGGTGGAATCGTGACGACCTTGAGGAGAACCTGGTAGAATCGTGACGGTCTTGATGGAACCTGGTGGAATCGTGACGGTCTTGAGGGAACCTGGTGGAATCGTGACGGTCTTGAGGGAACCTGGTGGAATCGTGACTGTCTTGAGGGAACCTGGTGGAATCGTGACTGTCTTGAGGGGAACCTGGTGGAATCGTGACGGTCTTGAGGGGAACCTGGTGGAATCGTGACGACCTTGAGGAGAACCTGGTGGAATCGTGATGGTCTTGATGAAACCTGGTGGAATCGTGACGATTGTTATTCTTGTCGATTTTTCGTTTATCGTTCTTTTGTCTTTATGATTTAACGTGAATCGCGATAGAACGTGGGTTTCATAGTAGACCGTAGAGCTTAACAGAGCGTAACATATCTTGACGCACCATTGTAGGGGATCTTGATGAATTGGAAACATGACTTGGATGCACGCAGCCTCTTATTTACCCTTATTGTGTCCCAACCATGCTCATAAATAGAGAGCTGTACCCTTTTTTTTAATCATGGAGCTTGCGGACATCATGCTGCTGTGTAAACCCGGGCTCAGTTGGTGAATTGTAGAACTTGTGGTTCCTTATTTGCAGGACTGGAGGTCAGTAAACAGAGGCTGCTTGCAGCACATCTCCCTTTTCTTCCTCCATCCATCACAGAGAAAGACAGACTCCTGTATCTGTCCTCCTGCATCCCATTCGACTCTGTGTTAATGGTGAGTCTCGCCCTCCTGTCTCAGCGCGTTAAACTGATTAGCGCATCTCTGCTCTATGCTAACGACTGGTTCTGGGTGGGTGATATTAAACATAGTGGATATCGGTTCAGCTGTGACTGTGCTGTGCACGGATGAGTGTTTATTCCGAGTGTTGCTCTCTGTGTGTGAGGTGAGGACCATCGGGGCGCTCCTGAAGTGTCTGGACAGGAGGAGAGTCGGGGTTGAACTGGAAGACAGCAGCACGCCGGTTCCTATATTACACTTCCTCACCTACACACTGTACGACCTCCACAATCTTTAACTCTTTGATCGCAGGTTTTTATTGGTGTCTTTAACGCTGACGAATCAGATTTTGTTTATATAAACGGGTAAATGTTGCCAGTTGGAGGTTGGTGGAGATTGTTTTCTGTAAGACGTAAATTACGCCATGTCGTGCCGTCACGGGAAAATAATCAACCACCATTCAGCAGTGTGATGAATCGGGAATGTCAGAACCATCCATGAAGATAATTATTTTGTCTGTTATTCCCTTAAACCCCATAAAAACCTCCCACCAGAGAGTGATGTCATCATTTATCAAAACACTTCCAACATTAAACCATTACCAGCCTCTCTCTCTCTCCCTCTCTCTCCCCCCCTCCCTCTCTTTCTCTCCCCCTCTGTTTCCCCTCCCTCTATGTCTCTCCTTCTCTTTCTCCCTCTATCCCTTTCTCTCTCCCCCTCTCCCTCGTCACCCCCCTCTCTCTCCCTCCTTTCCTCTCTGCCTTTTTCTCTGTATCCCTCTCACTTTCTCTTTTTCTTCCTCCGTCTTTTCCCTTTTCTCTATCTTTCTCTCACCTTCTCCCGCCGTCTCTCTCTTCCTTTCCATTCATTCCTTTCATCTCTCACTTCTTTCTCAGTTTTTCTCTCCTCTCTCTCCCCTCTTCTCTGTCTGTCTACCTCTTCTACCCCACTGTTATCCCCTTCTCTATTCCTCTCACATTCTCTCTCTTCCTTCTTCGTCCATCTTCTTTTTCTTTCCTTCCTCTTTCTCTCCGTTCCCTTTCTCTCGGTCCTCCACAGTGCTGATGTGGTGTATATGGATAAAGATGTGTACAGGTGAGCAGAATTAGAATGGATGAAGGTCACTTAGGATTTTTGGGTTGCACTTTATTTATTCCCTCTGTTTTTTCTCTCCCTGTCAGTGTTCTCCAGATCTTTAAATTTGAGCTGCACCCTTCAGTTTACAAGCTGCAGTCTGGACACAAGGAGGGACTGAGCCTTTATGGTGACACACACCTGGGACACACTGTGAATAAATAATCCTGAAGGGAAATTTAAAAACTAATTTAAAATAATGAATTAGTATTTTAATATTCTAATCAATTAATTTTAACAGCATTAGCAGTATGTTTATTTGGCAATTTGCTTCACCTGAGGCACCTCAAGCAAATATTAACCATGAAGGGGTAATTATTATTATTATTATTATTTTTATTATTATTATTTTTACCATGCATTTGGTTTTGGAAAAAAGAATTCTGCAGCCACAGCAGGAAAAGTTTTTTTTTACCATACTGTACTAGAATTAAGTGTAATTGCACCTCCACTACACTAGTTGGCAGTGGCGCGCTCATCGTCGCGCTATGGTGTCGGGGATTTTTGCAGCGAGCAAACAATATGAAGTGCAGTAAACAACCCCTCAAGAAACAACATGGAAAAGTTTTTAACAGGAATGAAGAGAAAGGTAGAGAGAGGATTTTTATTGTTCACTATCAAATGGTGCAATAAGTTGTAAAAAAAAAAAATGTTTACAGTTTAAAAAAGAATCTATTTTTTTATTTCAGGCAAATTGGTGCACTTTAAATATTTATTACAGATTAAAAATAATTTTAATAAAGTTTTTCTTTGTTGTAAGTTGAACTATATATATTTTTTGAATGTTAAATATGCACTGTTATGCAGAGGTGCATTAATAATAATTTTATATACAAATAATACTATTTATAGTCATGCATGCAGGGAGGGAGGGGGGTGAAATTTTTTCTTCTTCCTGGGGGGGGGTCGCAGAAAATAATTGAGAAGCGCTGAATTAACTAAACATATTTTTATGAATGAGTTTCTTGGTTAGCATGTCCGCCTCCGAACAAGAAGGCCCTGAGTTTGGGTTCCGCGCTCTGCGAGGGTGTTTCTGTATGAAGGTACAAACACGTGCATGTTCTCCACATGCCTGTGTGGGTTTCTTCCTGGTACTCTGGTCTCCTCCTACAATCCAAAAACATGCACATTAGGCTAACTGGCTGATCCAGATTGCCACTAGATTTGTGTGTGTGTGTGTGTGTGTGTGTGTGTGTATGTGTGTGTGTGTGTGTGTGTGTGTGTATTGACCCTATGATTGACTGGAGAGCTGTTCAAGGTGTAGCTCACCTTGGCCTAATTTGTAGTTCGGCGGATGAATGAATGACTGTGTTCTGTGATGTCACACTCTGATGGAGATGTTTAATAGTGCTGAAGATGTGATAGTTCTAAACACACCTGCACACCGTGTGCTCTTTTATCCTCCCGCCTCCGTTCGGTTCTGCCCGAGTGATCTGTTAGGATATGACGTGATTGATTTGGACACAGGGACGCTATGATTCTCAAGATTTAATGTATAGTACTATTAAAATAAGATCATATTTTTGTGTGTGTGTTGTGCAGGAATTCTGAATCGCTGCCGGTGTAAGTTTGGCTCCAGACTTCTTCGGTAAGGTTTGTCGTTCCCTTTTAATTCCTCCTCTCACGCTGCGCTTGTGTAAATAAAGCGGCGTGCAGGTTTTAGCAGGATGAACGTTACATTCTCAGTAATGTATTAATTATTCATATTTCCAGGCTGTGGTTTCAGAGACCCACCAGAGATTTGAGTGTGTTGAGGAGAAGACAGGAAGTGATTCGTTTCTTTACCTCCCCTCGTAACTCGGAGCTCATGAGCACGCTGCAGAGCTTCATGCGTAATATCAAGAACATTCCGGTACCTGCACATCCCTCCTGCTAATGTGTGATGAGTCATTTGTATTTTGTGGGGTGTGGGTGTGGCCTGTTCAGCAGTTTTTTTTTTAAACTTGGCTCACGCCATCAATCAGCTGTAAGCGGCAGGCGCGGGAACTACAGGAACGGGGTCTGTCTGTCCGTCCAAATGATCAGTGTGGTACATTTGGAACTTCTGCTATTATAACCATTGATGCATTAGGATTACCATTGATTTGATTCTCACGTGCGTCCTTCGCCACCGTTCCCAGAATGCAACATCACATCCATTCGGTCATCGTCCCCCGAGGATTTCCGTGCGTCTCACAATCCGTGAAAATTCCATCCGTCACTGCGTTAATGCCATCGGAAAACTGTACAGGGCATCGCCGATGGTTTTTTTTTTTTTTTCAATTCTGTATCTGTCTTTGCATTTTATTTATTTTACCCACAATTCCTTATTTCGTGAACAAGGTTCAGTCACGTGATGGCTATTTTTAGCTCGTAAGCCCTGCTGGCTTTAATAGCGTAATGCTTAATAGAATAACGCTTCTGTTACATGAATATTTTATTGATTTTGTCAAGGAGGTTGTGATTTTAAATGTATTAAAAATTACTATTGATTTATGCATTTTTTTATAATAAAGAAAAGAATTGATTTTATCATGACAGTTGGGGAAGTGGTGGCCCTGTGGTGAAGGTGCCAACTTACCGATCCAGAGGTCAGGGGTTCAAGCCCACTATCACAGGGTTGTCACTGACAGACAGACACACACACACACACACACACACATACACACCTCAAAAAAAAAAAAAAAAAAAAGTGCAGCTCTGTCCCCTGCTGTGTGTGGTGAGAGGATTGCTGTCAGCATGTTTGTGTGAACAATTGTGTGTGTGTGTGCGTTGGTCCTGCGATGGCCTGGCGAGCTGTTCAGGGTGTACTCCACCCTCACCCAGAGTCGACTGAGATGGGCTCCAGCCTCCCAGCGACCCTATTTATTACTAAACGGCTTAGAAAATGAATAATGTGCAATTTAGTAGGAAATAAATGATAATCTTTCACTTTGTTTCTCAATGATGCCAAAATAACTTAATAAATAGTTTAAAAAAATAGATTAGCTGTTTTAGTCCTAACGTTCTCGGTTTTTAACTATTTTTTCCTTTTGTAAACAGGTTTTGCTCCGTAAAATGTCTCTGTGCCACACCAAAGTGGTCGACTGGCAGAATCTCTATAAGGTCATGAACTCCTTACTGCTACGAGTGATAATACAAACTGTACGTGTTTTTAAACACATAAATCACACTGTATGTTTCGTGAGCGCAGACGGTGTACAGCGCGGTGGGGATCAGAGACACTGTACGCTCTCTACCGCAGTCCATCCGGCTCTTTCGGGAGATCAGCGAAGAGTTCACGGACCATCTGCACTACATTGCGACGCTCATTAGCAAAGTGGTGAGATTCTGGCGCTTACATCGGGACTTTAAATCCTGGTAATAGAAGCGAGTCGGTCGTTTATCAGACGATCATTTCTTACACTCTTTGCAGGTGGATTTCGAAGGAAGTCTGGCTGAGAATCGCTTCACCATTAAAGCGAACGTCGACCCTGCCATCGACGAGAGTGCGAGATCGTTCAGTGGTGTCGTATGAGAGCAGTCATTCATTTCTCTGTACTTTTCTCATTAATCCTGCTCGGGTCATGAGGGAGGCTGAAGCCCATCTCAACCAACAGCAGGCGAAAGCGGGCTACACATAACAGCTTAGGGACGGCCATTTGTTCATCCATGCGCGTGTCGTTTGGACTGTGGGAGGAAACCAGCGCACCTTAGGAAACCCGCCCTAGTACTCCAAAGTGGGAAAAGTGGAAAAGGTTTCGTCGGTGATGCAGTGATGAGGTCACATGACATATTACTCTAATCCACACCTTTATTTCTCTCATCTAACACCTCAATAAAATGAGATCATATATTATTACCCTGCCCCCATTTTCCCCCTAATTTATTCGTATCCAATTCCCACCCATCAGGTATTGCCTTCCCTGTCACACGACCACCACGACTAGGGAGGGGTTAAAGCATGCATTCGCCCCCTCCGTGACATGTGATGCTAGCCACCCGCCTCTTTTTGAACTGTTCGTATTTGGGGGCGGGTCTGACACGCTCAGAGGGAAAGAGGGATCCGCCCCCTCGTACGAATGAGTTCACAGATACCCCTGATTGGCTGGCGATGTGAGTGACAGGGAAGTGAGCATATACCATCCCTCGGCCAACTTTATTATTTTTCTGCTTTTTATATAGAGACAGTGTAAAGCCCGGTCCGATAGAGTCCTGCAGGTTTATTCTTTCTTTCAGAGAAGAGAAGGATGATGGGTTTGTCAGATTTCCTGACGGATGTGGCGCGTGCCGAGCTGGAGAGTCTGGACTCTCGATTCTCTTCCTGCAGCGTCATCTACATCCCTCTAGTCTGGAGTCAGATTTTAATTTCTTAATTCTCTGGATATAAATCGCCCCTTTATTATTTGCTAAGCTTTTTTTTTTCCTTCTCACTCTGCAGATCGGATTCCTCCTTTCGGTCCCCCGACTTCCTGAAATGGTGGAGAAGGAGCACTTTGAGATCGAAGGCCTTGATTTTATTGTGAGTGCTGAGAGAAAGTGAATAACGGAAGAACCTGACGCTCGGTAAGAAACGTAAGAGGCGTGTTTATTCTTGTGATGGGTCCAGTTTGTGTCAGAGGACCGGCTTCATTACCGCAGCGCCAGAACCAAAGAGCTGGACGGCATGCTGGGAGATCTGCACTGTGACATCAGAGGTCAGAACAGCTTTCAGTGGGGAAAAAAAAAAATCAGA
The DNA here is from genome assembly GCA_030068295.1 of Euristhmus nudiceps. Taxonomy (NCBI): domain Eukaryota; kingdom Metazoa; phylum Chordata; class Actinopteri; order Siluriformes; family Plotosidae; genus Euristhmus; species Euristhmus nudiceps. The sequence continues at coordinate 1,676,735 of JAQNCB010000013.1, forward strand.
TTAAGTATTTCTTCTAAAATGGATTATATCTTGCGATGGCCTGGCGAGCTGTCCGGGGTGTACCCACCCTCTCCTAAAATCGGTTGGCATGGGTGCGACCCGAATTAAGATCAAGCGGTTCAGGAAATGAATGAATGAATAAATTTTTTCCCGTGTGATATCTCAGACATGGAGATGGCGGTGATGACTCAGCTCCAGGCGACGATCCTACAGCGCAGCAGCTGCCTTTATAAAGTTCTGGCGCTGTACGCCGAGCTGGACTGCCTCATGTCTCTGGCTCAGGCTTCTCAGGACTACGGCTACTGCTCACCTAAGTACACCGAGCGCTGCACGCTGAACCTGCAGAACGCACGGTACTGCGCTCTATCGTATACACCCCAGAGCTTGAAGAAGATATAATCTTAGCAGTGCATAATTATGGTTAATAATTTGTCCAGCAGCTAAAAATACTCATTATATGTTGAGTGCAGCGTAATATCTGATTAATCAGCTTTCCTTGATTTCGCTCTTCCACTTCAACCGCTCTCTGTGTTTCTCACAAACCACTGAACTACACCTGCGCTGTCTTCCCTCCTGCCTCAGACACCCTCTGATGGAACTGTGTACGCCTGTGTTCGTATCGAACCCCTGCGTTTGTTCTGAATCCGAAGGCAGGGTAAACGTCATAACCGGACCAAACTCTTCTGGAAAGAGCATCTACCTCAAACAGGTGAGTAAAACTCCTGTACATCCGGTACAATACTACCCACCCGCCTGCAGCTCACGCCCTCGATAAACACTCTGTGGTGGTTTGTTGTCGTTTCTCGACTGTTTCTTTTCACTGGAATTAAAACGGGGTGCGCAGATTAAGAAGTCGGTGCTTATGATGCGTGATGTGCACTGTATCATGGGATTAAAACTCAACAACATTACAAAACTGTTTACAGTTTTTCTCCCTAATTTATTCGTATATAGTCCCCACCCATCAGGTATTGTCTTCTCTATCACACCTCTATTCACTAGCCACCACCCGGGGAGGGGTGAAAGCATGCACACGCCCCTTCCATGACATGCAACGTTAGTCACCCGCCTCTTTTCAAACTGTGGCGACATGCGTATTTGGGGGCGTGGGAGAGGCATCTGTGCTGGATACATACAGATTATACAGTCATTTCCATGTTGCTGTGCGACGGTTGCCATGTGCAGCAAGAACAAGCGTGAAACGGTTTTAGTATTTCAGCAATTTTTAAAGAATTAAATGCTTTTGTTGGAATTTTTGTTTGTTTGGTATTATTCAAGGTTTTCAGGTGAAGACTCTCTGTGCCGTTTATATACATAAAAATAAATAATACCCGGTTGATGCAGGTGGGTCTGATTGTGTTCATGGCACTGATTGGCTCCGACGTGCCCGCGAAAGAAGCAGAGATCGGCCTGATGGACGGCATCTTCACGCGCATGCAGAGTCGCGAGTCTGTGTCTGTGGGCCTGAGCACCTTCATGATCGATTTAAATCAGGTACACATCAGCTTCTGCACGCTGATTACCCACCGCTGTCCTATTAATGAGTAAGTACCTTCCTGTGCAGATGGCTCAGGCTTTGAACTACAGCACCGGGAAATCCCTCATACTGGTGGACGAGTTTGGGAAGGGAACCAATACGGTAAGGGTCGAAATCTGAAAAATAACAAAGTAAAAAAAGATATTTTCAGGATTGAAAAACAAACAAAAAAAATGATATACAGTGATCCCTCGCTATATCGCGCTTCAGGTTCTGCAGCTTCAGTGCATCGCGGATTTTTTTAAAATAGTCATTGAAAAATAAGATTAAAATATATATATAAAAAGTTCAGCAAAATGCCACGAGGGGTCGCAACTGACTCGTGTAGTAGTGACCTTGTGGACTTTCACTTGACTCTTTCACTATTAAATAGGGAAAAAGTTAAGGGGAGGACAACAAGCTCACTACTGACTCCGGTTTGGGACTCGGCTCTGAAACTGGACTCGTGTGACAAAAAAGGTGGCAGTCAAGACATTTCTTACACTTTATTTACATCTATGTACAATTACATGTATTTATTTTATATTATTATTATTATATATTTATTTATATTTTATTCACATCTTATGCTTTGTTTTTTAATGTTTAATTGTTATTATAAGCATTTATAGCGTTGAATATGTATTTATTGATATT
>JAQNCB010000013.1:1770118-1781815 GCA_030068295.1 Euristhmus nudiceps
GTGTGAGAGTGTGTGAGTGTTTCTGTAAGTGTTATTCTGTGAGTGTGTGTGTGTGTCTGTCTGTGTGTGTGAGTGTGTGTGTGTGTGTGTGTGTGTGTGTGAGAGTGTGTATGTGTCAGCCCCTGTGTGTGTGTGTGTGTGTGTGTGTGTGATATAAATTAAATTATAAATTTTTTTATAACCTGTCTCTCTTTTAATTTTTATTCATTTATTTATTTATTTTTACCAATAATGGTTTTTGAATAATGCCAAAATTTACCTTTTTAATTAATGATTTATTTATTGATTCATTTTCTGACCCGCTTAATCATAATTCGAAGGTCTGGAACAGCCAATCATCCTACTGTGCATGTTTTTGGACTGTGGGAGGAAACCGGAGTACCCGGAGGAAACCCACATAAACACGGGGAGAACATGCAAACTCCACACAGGCTGGGAATCGAACCCAGAACCTATTTGCTGTGAGGCGGACGTGCTAACCGCTACGCCACCGTGCCGCCCTGAATTATTTGTATATTTAAATAAATAAATAAATATCTCGAATATCTCTGGAACCGCGTCCCCCAGCGTGTGTTCCGTGCTCAGTCCTCGCTCCGGTACTGTACTGTACGGCACGTCGCTGGACTGCACCGTCCCGCCCCCTCCTGCTGAAAGAGCCCTTCATTCATCATACACGTCGTAAACACTCCTCCCTTCTAAATACCCCAGATAGATGGATCTAATACCCATGGGGATCAATCAGCGCTGTGGCATGCGGGGTTTGTTTATAATCCTCTGATTAACACGTGACACCGGTGCACCGTGGCGTAGCGCGCACCGAGCCCGGTTTATCCCTCCGATAAATCAGAATCTCACAGGGAGAAAGGGCTGCAGATTAAACCCAGGCAAGAGAAGCAACCTCACCCGGGACAACACCGCTAACATCGCATGATCTGATTATAAACACGCCCAGCCGTAACATGAAGTGCAACATGGGGTTGGTCCGATGCTCATCATCAGATCCCCTCCTGGACATCACCTGACACCCCATCAGTCTGGGTCGTCCTTTTGAAAGAGAAAGAGTTCATTCATTCATTCATTCATTCTTTTTCTGAGCCGCTTAGTCCTAATTGGGGTCAAGGGGAGGCTGGCGCCCATCTCATTGGACTCTGGGCGAGGGCGGGGTGTCACTGGGATGGCAGAGTATTCACTCGCAGACCAAGCGGGAGACGGCGCAGAGTGAAACAAGGGGTGATCTTTATTGATAATAACGCGGAATAAAAATACTGAACAGAGACTGCATCATAACGATCGGAAACAGGAACAGCAACAGGAACAGTAACATCAACAATCATCCGCCCCAGAAAACGAGTAAGCAGAACTTAAATATACCGGTCTAATGGACCATAGGTGTGGAGGGTGATCAGCGGGGCACGCCCGTAGCCTACAGGAACCCATGAAGAAGAGTACTGCCACAACCTGCGACAGCACCTCCAAGTGGTGCGTGCGGTGTCGTAACACAGGGTACATTCTGATCAGCTCGGCAGGCTATCGCAGGGCCAATACACATACAACCATTCCCACTCACACCTACAGGAGGGATTTATGACAGTGAGTTAGCCTACTATGCATGTTTTTGGACCCAGACGAGCCCGGGAATCCAAACCTCTTGCTTTGAGGTGGACGCGCTGCACTGCCGTGGTCCCCAGAAAAAGTTCCGTTTGTTTTTTTATTATTTTGTCATTTTTTACTTTATTACAGACTCACACCCGCGACCCGTGTAATACATGCCACTCTTTGACCCCTGCAGCGTTTGGTCCGTCCTGTTGTGGTTCTCACGGCACATCGTGCCACGCGTTTACTGCGTCCTCGCTCTATTCATCCAGGCTTTATTAATACTGAGCCACGTTCTGAAGTTTTTACATTCTTTCAGCATGTTTTCCATCCACGTCTATGTTTAACAAGTCCGAACCGTGCTTGTACCCTTTAAAAGTTTCTCCAGGTCTCTCCAAAGTTTAGCCACACCCATGGCGACTGTAGCGCGTCGTTATCGGGTTCTACTGCGCTGTACACAGTGAGTGTGATGGGGGTTTGAACGATATGCAGCGTGAAACCAAATCAACGAGTGAACAATCCAAAATATGTGAACTTTACTCCGCTTTACATTTTACCAATGCAGGCATTTTTTTTTTGAATCACACAAAGAATTACACGACCTCAATGTGTTCTAGAATGCTCTTCAAATTTGTCCTCCGACGTGTTTCTTCAACTAAATTAGTTGTATCCAGTTTCCTCCCCGTCACACACAACTTCCACAAACAAGGGTGGGTGGGTGCATCACATAAGATGTGATACTGAAACCCACATCTTTACAAACTGCTGCGCATGCACATTCAGGAGTGGCCTGCCACACTCGGAGGCGTGTATAAGCTTACAGACGTCTGTGATTGGCTGATGATCGCTGTAAGAGAAAGGTAGGTGAGCTCCACCTTCCCTTCCTCCACCTTCATGGCAGAAGCGCCCTTGAGCAAGGCACCGAACCCCCAACTGCCCTCCGCGCGCCCCAATGTGTGTGCCAGCCCACTGCTCCGAGTGTGTGTGTGTGTGTGTGTGTGTGTGTGCTCACTTTGGATGGGTTAAATGCAGAGGCAATAATTTCCCTTGTAGGATTAATACAGTAAATAAAAATCCAAATAAAAAATAAGTCGACCAATCGGCTCCCGGGGACTCGCGGCTGCGCATGGCATCGACCCGGATTCAAACACGCGATCTCCAGGTTGATATTCACGGATCTTGTGGATGCGACTCTCTTAGCTGGAGGAAAGTTCTTGAGGGACAAACAAAGAACATAAAGCTTAAAGGTTCAGGAAAGCTGATGTTGGAATGCTTTGGTGTTCTGATGTGGATGTGATTCGGATCAGAATGGATGTAGACGGTACCAGGCCCGGGTGTGTTTAACATCTCGTCTCGATGAGTCTTTCAGAGCAATGAGAGGTTAAACACACGCGGGCCTGGTGCGTCCACTCAGATCCCGTGCTAACATCAGGCGAGGACACGGCCTCGGTTCAGATCGGTTCTGGCCCTGATGCTGGTACTGAGTGCTCTCTTTGGTATCATGAGCTGGCGGTGTAAACACGACACTGCAAGTGTGATTGGTTTGAGATCCTGTGGCGTGAAGTTCGATTAAACTGTGAATTTGAGGAGATTAAAGAGCAGGTGGAGCGGCGACGTGAAAAATACTCTATTGCTCTATTTCGGGCATCCTGCATGCTTGTTCTATCAGCCCTACTCTGTGTGTGTGTGTGTGTGTGTGTGTGTGTGTGTGTGTGTGTGTGTGTGAGGGAGAGATGGGTTCCTTCATGCTAGGCGATTCATCTCACCGAATTTTTCGCTGTCTTACCAATTTTCTGGAGTGCGCGGCCTCGTGAGATAGCTTTGGACCCGAGCCAGCTGCACACGATTTCAATCTCCCCCTCATAACCCATAACCCCCTCCTGCCCCAGAGCCGGAACAGGCGGTGTGCGGTGTGCGGCCCGTCGATATCACGGCGAGTCAAATTTGCATCTTTCACCATCTCGGAACTCAAAACTCCCCTGGAACTCCTGAAGGCGCCGCCGCCGCCGTCTTTCTCAATCGGAGAGCTAATTTAGCGAGTGCCATGTGATATCCGCGTGCAAACTTGGCGCTCTGATGTCATCGTCATCGCAGTGGAGTGACGGAGGAGTTTAATAGGATTGTTAATTTTTAAATTTAGTGTAGACGTAACTGGCGTGCACGCTGTGTGACACGTCTAGAGTCGGATCGACTTGTTCGCGATCCGCAATGATTAGCATGGCGGTCTCCGTGGAGATAGCGCGGTGAGAGAGATGGACAGATGAACGGACTGAATCTCTCTCTTTGGGTATATAGGGGGATATGTAGAGCTGTGGAATGATCCATACGGGAGTCACATGGCATTGTGGGTAACGTAGGAACCTGTTAGAAAGAAATTGAAAGTGAAAGTGTGTGTGTGTGTGTGTGTGTGTGTGTAATCATGTTATTTGAACCCAGTTCAGAGAGATGTTTATTGTTTTCTCTGGCTGTAGTCTCATATCTGTGCGAGTGTCTAATCCGGTTTGGTTCTCCGTCTTCCTGCGTGCATCCTCCGAGTCCATGACTACGCAAACGTGATGTACGCCGTCAGATTCAGAGCACGGATCGATTTGTAACAGGAAAGTTATGCGTATTTCGAGAAGGGTAGCGTCCCTGAAGAAGAAATGCGAAGCGGAGCGATTTCGGTACGCCCCTGTGTGATGTCATCACGCTCAAGGAAGTCTGAGGTGCTTCCTGCTTCGTCACTGAGGATAAATTAATTATCTTCTGGAACAACAGGCAGATGTGCGAAAGCTTTGAGGTTTACAGCCGCGCAAAACCCCAACCCAACCGCACCCCTGCCCCCGCCGCCAGCAGGGCGATACGTTCCTCTGGGTTCGCTTGATTGAATTGTCTGCCTGTGGGATTGTGTGTGTGTGTGTGTATGTGTGTGTATGTGTGTGTGTGTGTGTGTGTGTGTGTGTGTGAGGAATGGCTTTGACCGGGTTACCTTGACCTCTGTGCTGTGAGTGCCTTCACCTCCCTGACTGGTGACATAAGGCTGGACGTTATTATAGGCTGCTATGATGCCTTTATTTAATCAGAATCCTATTATCCAGCTCTGAACCCAATATTACTGACGTGTACTGAATTAAACACACAGACGATGATAAATTAAAGGTAAAATGGTGTGTGTGTGGGGGGGTGTGAGGTACTTAGCTATTGTCTGCTCACAGTAAAGCCCTACTCAGACGGGATTGGGTTATCAGGAGACGTTTACACATCTCATCAGGGGCGGTGCAGCGGTTAGCAGGTGTAGAAGGGCTCTGCTTGTGCTTGTGTGGGTTTCCTCCAGGTTCTCCGGTTTCCTCCAGCAGTCCAAAAACACGCCTGTGTTCCAGCTCACCCGAGGTGTGAGTGTGAATGATTGTGTGTGTTTTCCAATGGCTTTGCAAGGTGTTCAGGGTGTTCTTTTACTTTGGCCGAGATGGGCGTCAGCCACCCCGCAACCCTAATTAGGATTAAGCGTTAAGAAAACGAATGGACGGGAGCGTGTTATCAGCTATTTCAGTTCTTGTACATGGACAGCGATAACGTAAGTGGGCAGGGCGGGGCAGGACCTCATTCCAGACCCGGAGGGGGCATTCCACCCTTTTCTGGCTGAGAGCTATGGCCTCGGACTTGGAGGTGCTGATTCTCATCCCGGCCGCTTCGCACTCCACTGCGAATCACTCCGATGAGAGCTGGAGGCGCCAAACTGATGAAGACAAGAGGACGACATCATCCGCAAAAAAGCAGAGACGAGATCCTATGGCCGCCAAACCAGAGCCCCTCACGCCGCTGCTGCGCCTAGAAATTCTGTCCATAAAAATCATGAACAGAATCGGTGACAAAATGGGAACAGGAGCGGCGGCGGCACTGCAGATGCAGGCAATGACAAAAACGGAGAGTTTTGTCCAAGCTATATAAGAACTGCTGGGCGGTCCCTATGGGGTGTAGGTGTTCAAAGGCTCGTTGGCTTCTCTGCTTAACCTTTGACCTTGTCCCAATGGACATTACCTTATAAATTCCATGCAGGATAATTCTCAAGAACTGCTGGGTGGTTGAGGGTTTCCGCCTCTCTGATGGCAATTTTTATGATGATTGTAAAATAGAGCAATGTCAAATGTTATACTGCAGCCAGCACGAATAGCATACCCACCTCATCACAAAAAGGTCCTGGGTTCGAGTCCTGGGAGATGGCTGGCACAGTTACTGTGATACATCTGCACGGTGCAACACGCAAAAAGAACAACACATAGTCTGCTAATGCCCAAACAATAAACATGTTCTGTCCTAGACTACTGCTAACCAGTTTCCTCATTTTATTCGTATCCAAGTCCCACCTGCCAAGTGAACCCTGTCTGTCACAAACAACCACCGGGAACAACCACCGCCACCATCAACCAGGGAGGGAGGGGCTATAAGCATGCACTTTCCTCCTCGGTGATGTGTAATGGTGCCACCTGCCTCTTTACGAACTGTTGTGCATTTCGAGCCGCCCGAACACACTCAGACGGGAGGCGCTCTCTGAACCCTCATGTACGAATGTGCCCAGGATTAGCCGATGACCGCTGTGAGTGACAGGTAAGCGCATGCCATCTCTTCCTCCTGTGAGAGATTGACCAGTCAGCTCCCACGGGCTCCTGATCGTGGATGGATGAGGCATTCACACGGATTCGAACTTGCGGCTCTCAGGCTGATAGTCACCTTTTCGACATGCCACACTGGAACCTGCTGCCTTCAGACCAAGCAGAAGTTCAGACTAGTCAGTAGCTTTAAACATGAGATCGTAGTGTTTAGGTTTAATCTCATGATGGCAACCAGACGGACGGCGGGAATGTTCCCAGAGCTGGCCAGCATGTTAACGTAACAGAGCACGGAACTGACGGTGAACATCCTCCGGTGTGATTGACGGATGAGGATGTTTTGAATTTGTAGAACATCACTTTCAATCCCCGGGTTGTACGTAAAGCTCACGACGCCTCTATCAGTGCTGCTTTAGGACCCGAGCCCAGTGTCACTAAGCTAAACCATGCCTTAGCCTTTAGCAAGCCCTGGGGCACGGTGTGTATTGCCTGGAAGCGCACTTGGGGGGGAAAATCGGCCATCTGTGGACCAACTCGCAGCTGGCAAACATTTACCCATTCGGAAAAATCCGTGTCTTCTACCTTTTTTGTTTTCGTACTGCAGCGAGGTGTTGCATTATTTAAAAGGCTTTAAGGTCATGCAACAGCTTGAGGCTCAGCAGGACGCCACAGGAATAATTGGAGTGTTTTTTCATCCCTGCTTCTTCTTAAACATGCTTTTCAAGTCAGGACTTTCCTCCGCCGCCTGTGGACCATATGAACAGTGGACCTGCGGCTCCCTGGAGACAGAGGGCCCCCTTTAAAGCGCTTTGCTTCTCTTTACTGGGAGCCTGAAAGCTCAGATATAAAGAAACTCACTCCTGAGTGTGTGTGTGTGTGTGTGTGTGTGTGTGTGTGTGTGTGTGTGTGTGTGTGTGTGACCCTCAAAGAACTGAAAATATTGTGATGAGCAAACATTCTCCAGGAGCGCCGCGATGTATAAAAATGTAGTTTTAGGTTTTTAATTGAGAATCCGCAGCTAAACGTTTGTTTGTTGGGATTAATGAGCGATCGTCGGATAAAGCGCCGCGTGTACACAGTGACCGAACACTGCAGTGACGCTGACTGATGGCTTTATCAGCAGCGACGGCGCTGCGTGCGACAAGCGGACTGTGTACACTGATAAGCCATCCGTTAAAATTAAACAACGCTAGTCACAGTCGCTTCAAGGTCGGAACTGGATCAGCTAGCATCCATAATGGAGGCGCGGTGTTACTCACGTACCCCGCATCGCTCTCCCGATATTAAATACCGTAAGCACCGGTGGCGTAGCGGTTAGCACGTAAACCTCACAGCAAAATGGTCACGGGTTCGATTCCCAGGTTTGGAGAGTATCTGTGTGTGGGGGGTTTGCAGTTCTTTCAATGCTTGCCTGGGTTTCCTCCGGGTTCTCCAGTTTCCTCCTACAGTACAAAAAACAGGCGCATTCGATGATTCGCTGTTCTAAAATCACCCCGAGGTGCGAGTGTAAATGGTTATGTGTGTGTGTGTGTGTGTGCTGGTCCTGTGATGGCCTGGCGATCCGTTCAGGGTGTATCAGACCCTCGCCAAGTGTTGTCTGAGATAGGCTCCTCCCTCCCTGGTAGGATTAAGCGGTTTGGAAAGGAAGTGTTGAGATAAGAGGCGTCCACCTGAAAGGAACTGAACATCCTGTATGACGTGAACACAATAATCCGTTCAACCGCCTCCGTGGCGCCGCAGCTCATCACTCATCCATCGCTTCCCGTGGAGTCGCGCACACCGTGCACATATTCATGAGGTGGAAGTCCACCTTGATTAAAACAAGTGCGGCGAGCAGAAATAAATTCCTTTTTCACGCCATGAATCGTTTTCCTGCTTCACAAGACTGGATTCATGTTAAACATCAAAGGCTAGCGGTTTATTTATTTGTTTATTTATACGGATAGATAGACAGATAGATAGATAGATGTTGTAAATCTGAACTCAAACAGCCGCCCAGGGATCATTTCTGCAGCTTGACCTGTTCGCCAAAACCTCATCGGTTCTTCCTGTTCGATCCCGAACACTTAACCATGAGAAACGAAACTCGAGATGCACTCATGGAGGGTCGCTCCGCCACGCCGGGTGGATCGTGCAGTAAATAGCTCCGACAGGTTTGAACCGAAGGGCAGAGAACCGGAGGGGTGTAACCAACAGGAAGCTGCTACTTTTTCTATGTGTTGTTTTGCCTTCCTGCTATTTTTCTCCCTAAATTTATTCATATCCAAGCCCCACCCGCCTCTTTTCGAACTGCGGTGCCATGTATATGCATATTCGGGGGCGGGTTTAACACAGTCGGAGGGAAAGTGCTATCTGCCCCCTCGGACGAATGAGCTCACAGACACCTGTGATTGGCTGCCGATAGCTGTGAGTGACAGGGAAGTGAGTGTATTCTGTCCCTCCCTCCTGTGAGAGCTCGGCGAATCAGATCCCATGGAGTCCCGGCCACGAACCGCTGTGCATTAACCTGGATTCGAATCTGCAATCTTACACAACCACCACCAACCAGGGAGGGGCGAAAGCATGCACACGCCCCGACGTGACATGCGATGCTAGCCACCCGACTCTTTTCGAACTGCGGCATCATGCATATGCATATTCGGGGGCGGGGTTAACACAGGCGGAGGGAAAGCGCTCTCCGCCCCTCGTACGAATGAGCTCACAGACGTCAGTGATTGGCTGTTGATCGCTGTGAGTGACAGGGAAGTGAGCGTATGCCGTCCCTCCCTCCTGTGAGAGCTCGGCCAATCAGCTCCCGCGGACTCTTAGCTACGAACGGCTGTGCATTAACCCGGATTCGATCCTTGTCGATGCGCCACTCGGGAACCGCACGGTCTCACCAGCTTTGAACACGTGAAGGTTCCAGAAGGATCCGCGTTAGGAGTGAATAAAATCCCCGCATGCTGTAAAGAATGCATGCATTTCCATTTGATTCTTCGTGCAGCACTGCGACAGGTTTTTACTAGTGCCTGCGTGGGCGCCGGTCCCGGGCAGCCACAGCGACCCGTCGTCTCTTATAATCCCGCTCTCCATGATAGCGTCGCTTTCTCAGCTTCAGGGTCAAGGGTCAGTACTTTTAAAGCTAGCAGCGAGCGGGCGAACGAGAGAGCGAGGTCATCTCATCACTAACCTTGAGAGCAGCGTCCCGCGAACACCCATCCATTACGGTCATTCTGAAGGCGATCCGAAGGCACGCCGTGATATTTTCAATATTTCCTGACACACTCGATTAAGTGCTTTAATGTAGTATCATAACAAAGGAGGGCGAGATCGGGTGGGCATGCTGTCCCTCTGTCGGGGTGTGTGTGTGTGTGTGTGTGTGTGTGTGTGTGTGTGTGTGTGTGTGTCAGTGGCTCTGACTCCTGGGTAACTAAGATGGATGACACAGCGAGCTGCTGTTGTTTCCCGACTGCGGGACGAAGCCTCGGGGTGGCGGCGCTTTATTGAAATGACCTAATGTAGATTCAGGAAGGGTATCTGTCTATATCAGGGTGGAGCGGACAGGACGCCCCGCGTGATGGGGGGGTGGGGTTTGAGGGGGGTTGCCGCAGGACGGCGTGACGTGTTTCAGTGTCTGTTGAAAAATGGATAATGAATGAAAAGAGAGCGAGATGACGCTCAGAGCTCGAAAAAACACGAAGGCGTGCCATCGTTCACATTTAAGGCGGCATACTGTAGAAATAATCAAACATCCACGCATAAAATTTGAATATTACTTATTATTTACACGACGCATGACGGTTCTGTGTTATTTTAATAATTTTCTTAATTATTTTTGAATATCTTTCGTTATTATTAGTACGAGGCGGTACGGTGCGTCAGCATGTCCCCTTCACAGTAAGAAGGTCCTGGGTTTGAGTCCCAGGCTTTGCTCGGGTGTTTCTGTGTGGAGCTTGTATGTTCTCCCCGTGCATGAGTGGGTTTCCCCAGCGGTGCTCCGGTTTCCTCCCATAATCCAAAATCGTGCACAAATTCCAGCTTCCCCCAGCTGTGACCGTGAGCACGGTTATGTGTGTCATGTACTGGCCCTGCAGTGGTCTGATGAGCTGTTCAGGCTGTATTTCACCATCCACAAGTGTTGGATGAGATAGGCTTTAACTTCTCTACAACCTTAATAGGATTAAGCAGTTCAGCAAATAAGTGAATGAGAGGATAACTTCATGTATTTTTATTTACTACATTCTTTCTTTCACTCAAAGAAAAAGAAGAAAGAATTCGGATTAATGTGGGACCTTCATTCATCCTTTCACTCATTTTCTAAGCTGCTTAATCCTAATTAGGGTCGCGGGGAGGCTGGTGCCCATCTCAGTCGGCTCTGGGCCAGGGGCAGAGTACACCCTGGACAGCTCGCCAGGCCATCGCAGGCGCCACACAGAACTCCACACAGAAACGCCCAGGCTGGGAATCGAACCTAGAACCTTCTTGCTGTGAGGTGAACGTTCTAACCGCTACACCACCGTGCTGCCTATTATTATTATTATTATTATTATTATTATTATTATTATTATTGTTGTTGTTTTTGTTGTTGTTGTTGTTGTTGTTGTTGTTCCTTTCACCACCCCAGGGCCAAAAAAATGTGCGTTTAGAGTTTAGCTACGTTTACCTTGGGACCGGACCGGCTGGGTAGTGCTGGAGGATCGGAGCGGGTGTGGGGCGTGGGTGCAGTGAAGGGTGTGATTGATGCTTTGAGTTCGAAGGGTGCAGAGTAATTTTTGGCTTTGTAGGCGAGTATCAGGGTTTTAAATCTGATGCGAGCAGCTACAGGAAGTCAGTGGAGAGCAGCGTAGCAACAGAGTGGTAGAGAGGGAGACAGGGAGAGGGAGACAGGGAGACAGGGAGAGGGAGACAGGGAGACAGGGAGAGGGAGACAGGGAGAGGGAGACAGGGAGAGAGAGAGAGAGAGAGAGAGAGAGAGAGGTTGCCAATTTAAATCCTCATCCTCAAATGATGAATTATGGGTAATTAGATATCCATTTAGAGAGAGTGTTATTTATAGACACACATAAAATGCTTTGTGTCAGGGGAAATAAAATAAAATAAAATAAAAAATCAGATAATAAATACACTGCACCATGGCGACTTGATCTGCCGTGTCTGTCTGTCTGTCTATATATCTCGCAGCAGGTGACAGGTTTATATCAACGCGCTCGGTATGATATGTCATCGTTTCCATAGCAACAGCTTGTTGCCAGGTACAGTGAAATTGCAGCTCGTGTACTTCCACAGTGCACTTTTTCTTTGGTTGTTGTGTTGCTCTGGTCTCGTCTGTGTTCACCAAGCCTGCGCTACACCTGCACTACATTTACAACGTCCTCACTGGGTTTCCTTACAACCTCATGGCACGAACATTACAGTGATCCCTCACTTTTGTGGTTAATGTGGACCGAGACCCGACTCGAACACTGAATTTCCGTGAAGTAGGATCGACCCCCTGACTGACGTATACGTACATGTATATGTGTATATAATATCAATAAAT
>JAQNCB010000013.1:1803339-1815597 GCA_030068295.1 Euristhmus nudiceps
CGCGCTCTCTTTATCGCGCTCTCTTTATCGCGCTCTCTTTATCGCGCTCTCTTTATCGCTCTCTCGCTCTCTCCTTTATCGCGCTCTCTCCTTTATCGCGCTCTCTCTCCTTTATCGCGCTCTCTCTCCTTTATCGCGCTCTCTCTCCTTTATCGCGCTCTCTCTCTCTCTCTATCGCTCTCTCTCTCTATCGCTCTCTCTCTCTCTATCGCTCTCTCTCTCTCTATCGCTCTCTCTCTCTATCGCTCTCTCTCTCTTTATCTCGCTCTCTCTCTCTTTATCTCGCTCTCTCTCTCTCTTTATCTCGCTCTCTCTCTGTCTCTCTCCCCCCTCACACACCCTCTCTCTCTCTCTCTATCTCTCTCTCTCTCTCTTCTCTCTCGTTCTCATTTCTTGCACCCAGGAAACAGTGTCCTCACCGTCGTGTTTCAGAGTCGTGCGTCTCGCCCTGTAGCCGTGATGTTCTTTGTCGTGCGTGCAGGTGGAGGCGGCCGTAAAATCAGGCGAAAGCAGACGTGCCGAGTCGTGTCTCGGCTCCCGCGCGGCCGCGTCGATGACCAGCGCTCTGCCAGGCAGTGCTAATGAATGGGAGCGAGCCCGGCCTTCACTCCATTTCCCTCGGCATGATGGGAGGCCGTGTCACGAATACTGAGCTGCAGGGCGTCCTTACAGCTTTACTGAGGACGCTAACGGAGCGGTACGAGCTCAAGATGCATCTGGTACACAAATTACCCCCTGATAGCCTACAGACGGCCCGGGAAGCCTGATGCGATCATCACTCATTCATTTCCTGAGCCGCTTAATCTTAATTAGGGTCGCGGGCAATCTGTTCAGGGTGTACCCCACCTTTCACTCGGTGTTGGCTGAGATAGGCTCCAGCCTCCCTGCGGCCCGAATAGGATTAAGTGGTTCGGCTCTGAGTCTTTCACCCCGACGGACGTTTGAGGAATTGATCTGGACGGTGATGTTGGGCTCTTTATCTCTTTATCTCCGTCACCGTGTCAAACGCTTCATCATCCAGCCGCCGCTGACTCTTCCACTTTGTGCTGCATATGTCTCCTGTCCTGGCCATGGCCGGGCGTCCGGTCACTGTTCTAGAGTCAGTGATTAAATACGGCGCTGGGAGTGTGTTGAGTTATACCGCGGTCACTACGACCTTTCACAGTATTGTGGAATGGATTGTGTGAGGCGGCGGTGGCGGCGGCGGCGGTGGTGGTGGCGGAGGCGGCGGGGTTTCTGTATAACAGGTGGAGCCGGGACATGGCCTGAAGGAGAAGCAAATTCCTCTTCCTCCCAGGGTTCCTCTCTGTCTGACCGCAGTGCTCAGGATGATTCTTCCCTGTTTATTTCTGCTTGAAGGAGAAAATCGATTTCTCTACAATTAGTTTATGAGGACGAGCAATTACGTGCCCTCGGTGGGGGTGGGATTGTGGGGGTGGGGGTTGTGGAGTGTTCAGGGGTGTCAGCAGAGGTTAAATATTTGATTTTAACACTTTATAATCACAGGCTGTTCTCTAAGATAAGCTGAAGTTGTTTTATGCATCAGCAGATCGGATTCTATTTATTTCGAGCTGAATGCACATCCGCAGCCGTAGTCAGCGCATGATTGTGTTTCAGTTTCCAACATGTAAACAACAACAACAACCCCCAACAAACAAACAAACAAACAAACACAAACAATCATCGCTGACGCCTTCGTTCACGGCTTCTTGTTTAGAAATGAAAAAAGATCAAACTGGAGAGACGCCATTTATTTTCTGAACCGCTTAATCCTAATTAGGGTCGCGGGGAGGCTGGCGCCCATCTCTGCCGGCTCTGGGTGAGGGCGGGATACACCCTGAATAGCACACCAGGCCATCACTGGGCAGAAACACGCAGATACTCTTTCCAAACGATAGCGAAGGCTCTTGTACCTCCTTCTCACCTCAGACAGTCCAAGACATGGCTGGCCCTTGATAACCCAGTTAGGTGCGCTGGGGGGACAGCAGTGACAATTTTTTAGTAATCTCCGGGTTAATAGTCCTTGTTGACGCGCCGCTCGGGAGCCAGCATATGATTTCCACAGACTCGTGTTTGTATATCAGCATGCTTCGGGCTTTTTGACCCACAGACGGTGTTAACCAATCAGATCATCACATTCCTCTTCATTATCCACTAATCATCCTTAACCCTTTAACGCCCATGTTAATGTAGAGTCGGGTGTTTGATACTCGCATATGTCATGAGTGGGCGTCTATGCTGAAATATTTTCAAATGCGTACACATCACGACGCGCCATTCGCATAAAGTTTAGTACCCGGTTCCCTCCTCCCCGTCCTCGCCTGAGGCTCCAGAGGGCACAAGCTGGTGGTGGTTGTGTAACGATGTGGGGAGTTTCATCGCACATATTCCGTTTTTATTTCGAAATTAAACCTCATCACACTCAGACCGTGCGATGAGATCGCTTCTGATGTCCGATCACGTCGCAGCCGCTTTACAGTCTTCTCTGTCCAAACGAAGCTCAGAGAAGCTGCGAAGCTCAGAGACGCCCCCCCCATGAAGAAGAAAAAATGTTGTTTCCCCCCCCACACGTGACTATAAATAGTATTATTTGTCTATAAAATTATTACTAGTGCACCTCTGCATAACAGTGTATAATTACTAACATTAAAAACAAAAAACAAATATAGTTTAACGTACTTACTCATATTGTTTGCTCGCTGCGAAAATCCCCGACACCGTAGCGCGACAATGAGAGCGACACTGCCAACTACTGTAGTGGAGGTGCAATTACACTTAATTCTCGTATAGTATGGCAAAAAAAAGCATATTCCCCAGGGTCACATGTGCCCCACCCTGGCATCACACCGTGCCCCACAATGGGGGCGCGCCCCACTATTTGAGAAGCACTGATTTAAACTCTGAATTTTTCTTTTCAACAATTCACTTAGAAAAGCGAACAACAGTAAGTGGCGCTCGATGTCGGACACGGCGGTACAGTACGCTTTATCCGAGCATGTCTTGTACTGTCCAACAATATGACAAGCAATCTACAAAGACAGGGAAGGAATCTTTCTTTCTTTCCTTCTTTCTTTCTTTTTACCTTCTTAAATGCGACGAGCAGAAGAATTGCTTGACGTGAGCGATGCTTCCTTCGGTCCCGGACTCTCAGCGAAAGCCATCATACATTACTTTGTAGAACACGCTGCAAATTGCTTTGTAATTGTGTTTGTGTGAAAAACAACCAAACCACCCCCTAAAAAAAAGAGAGAAAAAAACGGCCATTTCAGCAGTACCTACCTTTTTCTTCTTCTTTATTTTTATTTTTAAATCCCGGGGAGAGCGGAAGGACGAATATTTCAGAAAATGGATGCAAATGCTGCCCGGTTATTAGCGAGTAAAGAATTAAACTAGCCCAGGAATGTCCGGAGAGGATCCTCTGATACGCCAAAGAGAATAACGTGACGTGATGCGGCTGCTCGTGTCACAGCCTCGAATCACGAGCGTGGAACACATGCGCTGCGTGTTTACGTTTATTTCTGTTGGAGAGGTGGTGTTTGGTGTTTATTGTGCAGTCCGCCGTGTCCTGGAGGCTTTTCCAGCTCGAAGCCTCGCCGCATTATCATTCCACAGGCAGCACGAGCGGAGATAATCCCTTCTCCCATCTCGCCTTCTTCCTTTTTTATTTCTTTTTATTTATATATTTATTTATTTTTGTCTCTAGATAACCTCGCCGTGTCAGGAGCCCTGCAGTATTTCTCTTTCCCGCCGTGCTTCTCACCTCTACCGGCTCTTCGGAGGACGGTTAATTAAAGCAGAGGTCCTCCTTCCTCATTACTTTTAATAACAAAAGCGTAATATTTATATATTCGGCGAAGTTTCGTGTGCTCTCCGGGCGTGTGACGCGCATATCAATACCGCCGTTTCCTTGGGCTCTTGGGTTCTGCTTTACATTTTTGAAGAGGAAAATGAATTAAACTGTAGTGTGTGTGTGTGTGTGTGTGTGTGTGTGTGTGTGTGTGTCCCTGGTTCGAATCCCAGGCTCAGTCAGGGCGTTTCTGTATGGAGTTTGTATGTGCTCCTGGTGCTTGCACGGGGTGGCACTCCAGTTTCCTCCTACGAGACACCCAGAATTGGCTGAGATGGGCTTCGGGCTCCCGAGTAGGATTAAGTGTTCCAGTGAATTAATGAATAAATTGTGAAAATGAGTCAGAACACAAGAGGCACGGTGGTGTAGCGGTTAGCACGTCCGCCTCACAGCAAGAAGGTTCTGGGTTCGATTCCCAGCCTGGGTGTTTCTGGGTGGGGTTTGCATGTTCTCCCCGTGCTTGCGTGGGTTTCCTCTGCGTACTCCGGTTTCCTCCCACAGTCTGTGATTGGCTAGCGATGGTTGTGAATGACAGGGGAGTGAGCATATGCCGTCCCTCCCTCCTTTTGAGCTCCCATGGACTCCCGGCTACGGACGGCTGTGAACCGGATTCGAACCTGCGATCTCCGGGTTACCAGTTGCGCACCTTGTCGATGCGACACTCAGGAGCCCTGAATGAATCGATGCCTGAACAAGGAGTGCTATTCATTCATTCATTCATTCATTTTCTGAGGCGCTTCATCCTAAATAGGGTCCTGGGGAGGCTGGCGCCTATCTCAGCCGACTCCAGGCGAGGGTGGAGTGCACGCTGGACAGCTCGCCAGGCCATCGCAGCGACGAGTGCCAGTAACCGAACAAATACAGAGCTGTGTAGCAGTGTAGCTTTCTGGACGTTCCATGATGTCACTCATTATGACACTTCAGGGTGTGCTGTTACAGAACATCGGGCCGGTAGCGGGATCAGGTCCGCCCCTGATTATTACAGTTTCTAGCAGCGTGTTTGATTCTCTTCTCCATAAACAGAAACAGTCCCGCGTGTTATTGCAGAGCGGCGGAGGATGAAGGCAGCTGAACATCCATTAAATTTCAGAGTGCTGACAGCGCAGGCCGAGCATTTCCCGCCCACACGTCGGCGTTATCCAGGGGAAATCCTAATAACTCTGCTCACGGACCTGAGCGCAATGTGCTCGCTCTGCATTCTCCAGCACTAACGAGAGAAAAAACGTTTCCCGAGCGTTCACCACGAGCGTGCAGGCAGGCGCACCGATGGCACCCGGTGCATGTGATTGCGGTCTGTGTACGGGCGAGCGTGCAGACAGGCGCACCGATGTCACCCGGTGCATGTGATTGCGGTCTGTGTACGGGCGAGCGTGCAGGCAGGCGCACCGATGGCACCCGGTGCATGTGATTACGGTCTGTGTGCGGACGAGCGTTCGCGTGCTGCTGCGCTTTGGATTTCATTTCCTCGGCCATGATATTGCCCTGCAGTCCACTTCACAATTATCAGCACAGCGTTTAGCACAGGGCGTGCGGCGCGGTACTCCTACCTAATGTGGGCGTGGCTTAAATCAGAGAAATGGATATGTTGTGTGAAACTCGGGCACAGTGGCGTCGTGGTTATCATGTTCGCCTCACGGCAAAGGTTCGAGTCCTTTGTTCGGCGACGGTGTTTTTGAGTGGAGTGCATGCCCCCGCCATGCCTTTCCCTGGTTTCCTCAGGGTCCTTTGGTTTCCTCCTACAGTCCACAGGCATGCACCTTAGATTTACTCGCTGCTCCAGAGTCGCCCCGAGATGTGCGCGAGTGTGAATGGTTGTCTTTGTCCACCGGTTCTAGTGTATGATGGTAGATATTTGTGTCGGTGGCGTGTCCGTGTGTACTCGCAGCACGGCGCTCTCCTGCGGCCTCCTGCTTCCGCTGGAGCGTTTACGCTCGTTGTGTTTCTGATGAAACTCATCTCCAGCGGTCAGATGGCACCTCGGCTGCAGCAGGACCCCGAGGCTGGAAATCTACCCAGTGCACACATCTATTTCCCGCCAACACCCCCCCCCCCACCACCACCACCCCCGAAGTCTCCATTACCCAGAATCCCGCTGTGGCAGCCAGCAGGCTTCTCTCTCCTTTCCACACAACACGTCTACCTGAACTCCATCCCTTATTTTCTGCTCTAATGCCGCTCTGTGTCCTGTTCCAGGCCGGAGCGTTGAAGGCAACATATTGAACAATTCATCTGCGACTGCATGCTAACAGCGAACTGGGATTCTGGATATTTTTGAAACAAACAGTACATGGTCAGGGTTTTTTTTTTTTTTTTTGAGGGTTCTTTGTGGGGTTGTTCAATAATTCAGGTTCCTGAGAACCGTTTTTACTAGTGAAGGACTGTTTCAGATACGAGAGCATTCCAGAACCCTGCAAGGGTTCTACACTTCCTGAATACGGGCCGTCGTTTCACACTACAAGGGATAAAAGGATTCAGTCTCCAACCCTGACTGGTCTCTTGGGGTGATTTAGGCCTCTGCAGGGAACTTCATTATCCGTTACAAAATACAGCTCAAGAACGACCTAGAGCTTCTTTATGTGATATTTGCAGTGGAACCCGTTTGGACAGGGTTCCTCTTAGAGCTTCGACAAAGAAGCTTGATCAGAATGGCGCCTTGGAAAACGAATACCAAGAGCCATCTCTGCTGTAAGCTTTGTTCGGCCGTCCTAGAAGCAGAACGTCAATGAAGGGTTCTGGGACGGGTTCTAGTTGTAACCTTAGCTGGTGGACGGAACGATGACGTAGCGGTTAGCACAGCCGTCTCATAACGACACGGTTTTGGGTTTGAGTCCCATGCTCAGGATACTAATCCACACAAGGAGTGCTGGTGAAATAGCGGTTGGCGTGCTCACGTCTCCCCGTGCTCGTCTGGGCTTCCTCCAGGTACTCTGGTTTCCTCCCACACTCCGAAAACATACTAGGTGTGCAACTAGGTGTGAGTGTGTGTGTTGCCCTGTGATGGTCTGCCGAGCCGTTCACGGTGTACCCTGACTCTACCTAGAGTTGGCCGAGATAGGGTCCAGCCCTCTCGCATCCTTAAGACGATCAGGTGTTTCCCTATAAGATGCACATTCACGTCGTTTACCATATATGGGAGAACGCCTGCGCAGGTGTGGGTAGGTGGTGTTACATGGGGCACCACGGATGTGCAGCGCATGCATGCTGCGTAACCTACAGAGGTCTGCGTAGGGACTGTGTGCTGGTCAGAGTGCGCTGTGGTCGAGCAAGGCGTGGTTGGGTGTGTTCATCGCTCATGCAGGGTTTAGGCGACTCTATTGCGGCCAGTCCGGGGCCTCTGACCCTCTCGAAGCTTTATGCATGGATCAGGTGTCGCCCTGCGCAAACAGCTCTCAGACGGCTGTGTTAGTCAGGACCGAAAGCTCCATGATCGGAAATCCATGCCGTACGTGCCGAGGAGGAGAATGAGCAGCTCCGGCCCACGCTGCTCTCTCGGACCGCGCCGCATTCATCACGCCGCACTTTCGCAACCATTTATCTCCTCGCTCTCATTCTCCAGATCGTTCCGGGAATATCCAGCTTCATTCCTCACGGCCGGTGCCGGACTTTGTGATTTCTTCCAGAGAAACAGCACTTGGTGTTATTTATTTAAACGGAGGAGAAAAAACAACTTGTAGAAGCATCAGATTTATACTTTACTCCACAGATCTATCAGGTCGAGTTTCTCCCATCACAGTACGACAGGATGGCCTTCATCATCATCATCTTCCTCTCCTTCTTCTCATCTTGATTGCGGTACGAAGACTCCGGTTTCATTACAGCTGGATCCTTTTTACAGGACGACGGCGATGACATGAATAAGCCGAGCGACTTCAAAGGCGGATGATAAAGGGCCTCGTAACGTGGCGTTTAGCGAGGCTCTTGAAGCGGCTGAATTACGCCGGCTTTTCACTCGCGCATGATAATGATGATCCTCCAGCTCGCTCTTCTACCTCCTATTAAAAAAAAGGGGGAACTGATTTCAGTCCTTTCATTTGTCAGTCAGCGCCCCGGTGAGCCCGGACTCATCAGCGGTCCCGAGCTCCCCTGGCGCCGCCCCGCACTCTGCATGAGAATGAGGAGACCCTGAAACGAGCGGCGCTCGCGTGGTGTCCGTGTCTGTACCATCGCTTAGAGACCGGAGCTGTGCTAACAGACGACAGGGAGCGAGTTCACAGCCTCTCTGTCCTTCCTGTCTTCTTTCGCGGGGTCGGACACTGAAGTGCTTACCAAGTACCCGGAGAGGAACGCGGCCGGAATCCTGAATCGCCTTCCCTTGAACTCAGACTTGCTCATCCAGGGACCAGGCATGAGGGAGGAACAAAAAACCTCCTGTCATGGTGAGGAATCTGTTTACAACCTTCCCCCCCAACCGTCACCTATTCGCTGAACCACTTAATCCTGCCAGGGTCATGATAAGGCTGGAGCCTGTCAGGGCCGACCCTGAGCGAAGATGGGGGCGGAGTACAGCCCTGAACAGGGCCAACACACACACACACACACACACACTTAACCATGCACACTCTCATTCACCACTCGGGGCGATTTAGAGGCTTCTGAGTGGAGTTTCGATGTGTTTTCGGGGTTTTTATGGGTTTCCTCCAGGTACTCCGGTTTCCTCCCACAACTCCAAAGACATGCACGCCAGGCGGATTGGATATTCTCAATTGCCCCTTGGTGTAAATGTGAGTGTTGATGTGTGTGTGTGTGTGTGTGTGTTAGCTGAACCCTGCGTGCTGAACCCCACCTCCACCCGGAGTTGTCTGGGGCGGTCCCCGGCCTCCCTGAGCCCAAAAAAGGACAAAATGGTTCAAGACTGTCAAGAAATCAGAGTTAAGGCTGAATTTACCTTGAAAGAATTTAGTCGATGCCCTTATTCATAGATATGTTTATCTCGTTAACTGTACCAGTGCCAGTGAGGGGGCGTCTGCTAGAGGGCCGTGGCAGATCGGTAGTGCTGGGATCCCACTGAGTTCCCAGTGCACCTTCTATCTGTTCCATCATTCATTTTGCCGAAGCTCTTAATCCTGCTCGGGTTGTGTGGAGGTAGGTAAGGCAGATAAAGCCTGTTGGGCTTATACACCTGAGCCTGCTGGCTCATCAGCGCCGGAGCCTATCCCCGACTCCTGTAGCATGAAGCGACTAGGAGTTCGTCTCCTCCTGGACGGGACGCTTCGCAGTATTTCGACCGGTACCCATTTATACCTCTGGGTGGACCGGGGCACACTTGTGTTTAAGACCTTGCCCAGGCATGGTGGGGGGGGTCTAATGGGAACTCGAACTCATGACCTGTCGATCATGGTTTACAAGGTGAGGGCAAAGGTGCATCCTGAAGAGTTCATCAGGCCATCACAGGGCCAACACACACGATCGTCCATACTTACACTCACATGTAAGGGAGGTCTGGAACAAGCCACCTGCTGGACCAGTGTGCATGTCATTCAGCTGGAGGAGGAAACCGGAGTACCTGGAGGAAACCCGTGCATGCATGAGGAGAGCATGCGAACCCCATACAGAAATGCACTTACCGAGCCCAAGACTCGAACCCAGAAGCTTGTTGCTGTGAGGCGGGCGTGCTAACGTCGCTAACTGTGCTAAGTTAAGTAATTATCGACGGCGGGTTTATAAAATTACAAATTATTTGTTTGTTTTGCTAATATAAACCCTGCGCTGACTCATTATAAATGAGCATGATTCCTTATTCCACTTCACTTCCCTTTATTATTTTTCCTTCTCCTTCAGCTTTATCCGCCATCCGAACGCCGTTCAATCGTCTAATGAACGCGCCTAATTCCGCTGATGCACGCGAGTCAGTATAAATCACCGACGTGGCTCTCACGAGTCGCTGCAGTAAGCTTTGTACAGTCTTAACTCCGCCCTGCGCTCTGCCGAGGTTTTAAATCGTACACGCAGAGAGACGGTGATGTTTCCCTTTTGGCCTGGAATCTGAAGAGCTTTTAGGAAATGAAACACGGGCGGAGCGTTAGCTGGCTCTATCAGCCTAGAGCCGCCACCTGACTCTCCTCCTTATCTCATTCGGCGCCATCATCTCCGCTCACTGCATCGCACAACATCGGCTTCTCGTGGATTAAAAAAGGAAAATTCACTTCCAGTTACACTCAGCAGCTTTAATGTAGATCATGAACGTTCATGAACGTCTTCATGCAATTTATCCTACATTTACACATAAACTAATAGCGATATATCATTTTTATATATATTTTTTCCCTTGCTAATTAAAACATCTGCTGTTTTATTGATGTAAATACAAATAAATCACTCATTAAACAGACAACATGGTTTTAGAAATAGGTCTTTCGTCCGTAGCTAAGAGTCCACAGGAGCTGATTGGCTGAGCTCTCATGGAGGGAGGGACGGCGTACGCTCACGTCCCTGCCACTCACAGCGATCGCTAGCCAATCATGGGCGTCCATGAGCTCATTCGTACGAGGGGGCGGATGGCGCTTTCCCTTCGAGTGTGTTAGACCCGCCCACAAATATGCATGCGCAGCAGTTCGAAAAAAAGGCGGGTGGCTAGCATCGCGTGTTACGGAGGGGGCGTGTCCATGCCCTCATCCCTCCCTGGTCAGTGGTGGTTGTGTGACAGGGAAGGCAATGCCTGATGGGAATTGGCTACGAATAAATTAGGGAGAATAATAGGGGGCGGGGTGGCGAGAAAGAATTATGTCCTCTCGCTCTTTGTAAGCGCAGTCTGCATGTATAACCCATGTGGTACTGAATACGGAACCCTCGCTGATATAAAGAAAGGAAGGGAACACGGAGGTATTGTAGCGCCATGACGTGACGTTATGTTTGTTTCTGGCGTTTTTCTTCGCCTGTTACAGTTCCTTCAGCGAAGATTTTACATCATCAGCGTTGTGCGTCTGGACGGCATCACTGCAACTATGACGAGCCACAGGCAAAGCCGAAAGGACCCGGTCGCTCCGATAAGCCCAGACGTGCCTGTAACTTCATTACGCAAATAACGTCAAGTTACCCGTGCAAACGTAGAGCTTAAGGGAACCCCAATCGTCATGCATGATGATGATGATGATGAATTCTGAAACCATTTTTTATTTACAAAGTTTACAAAAAATAAATGTAAACTTGAGGACGGTACCTCCCACCACACCGCATGGATAATGTGGTGACTGCACC
This sequence comes from Euristhmus nudiceps, assembly GCA_030068295.1. Taxonomy (NCBI): domain Eukaryota; kingdom Metazoa; phylum Chordata; class Actinopteri; order Siluriformes; family Plotosidae; genus Euristhmus; species Euristhmus nudiceps. The sequence continues at coordinate 1,814,381 of JAQNCB010000013.1, forward strand.
CTTCATGGGTTTTGATTTTAATTATCCATGAGGTCACGTTACGATCCGATCTTCAGTATGTGAACGTGACCAAATTATCAAAAACACCTCTCTCTCGTTTAAAGGTTTTACAAGATGGTTTGGGGTTTGACCTTTAAAGCTCACTCAAGGTCAAAGGTTGTTGTCTCATTTGAAAGTTCCTACATGGTTTCCTATTAGTGCTCCATAGTAACCACTCGTCTATCGATGCCCAAAATTTTTTGACCTTAGTCTGACCTTGACCTTTGACCTAGACCTTCCAAATTTGAATCATCTCTGGTTGTCACATAGCGTAGTGGCCCCACCAAGTATGGAGAAAATCTGTGGATGGGTGTGGTCAGGATTTTGTTCACAAACAGACAGATGGACAGACAGACAGACGGATAAGAAAAACACTATCGGTGGGATCCAAGGTGGCGTAGTCACCTCGCAAATCTACCTCACGACAAGGAGGTCCTGGGTTTAAGTATTGGGCTTGGGCATGCATGGGCTTTCTATGGGTACTCTGGTTCCCTCCCACATTCCAAAGACATGCACATTAGGTCAACTGGCATCTTTAAACTGCCCTTAGGGGTGTGTGTGTGTGTGTGTGTGTGTGTGTGTGTTGGTCCTGTAATAGTCTGGTGAGCTGTTCAGGGTGTACTTCGCCTTTGCCCAGTGTTGGCTGAAATAGGCTCCTGGCTATACTTGTTGATACTCAGGCTGAGCATTTGAGAAGACTTTTCGATTAACCGACTCTAACTGAATCATTTAAGTCAAATGACTCGATTAATAGCCTGGTGAGCTGTTCAGGGTGTACCGTGCCTTTGCCCAGTGTTGGCTGAGATAGGCTCCTGCCTATACTTGTTGATGCTTGTTGATACTCAGGCTTAGCATTTGAGAAGACTGTGTGACTGACCGACTCTAACTGAATCATTTAAGTCAAATGACTCGATTCACTGATGAGAAAAACATTCACATCTTAGATTCGTTTAATAGCGAATCATTTCCTCCTCGGAAGATTATTTTCATTCCGATATCAGGGCCACCCGAGCAGATAATCGATACACATTTGTGGCCGACGGCTCGTTTCCTGATGATGAGAACTGATTTTAGACTCGCCTTCCGCGATGATCCTGTGCTGTGAGGTGTGTGTGTGTGTGTGTGTGTGTGTGTGTGTGTGTGTGTGTGTGTGTGTGTGTGTGTGTGTGTGTGTGTGT
>JAQNCB010000013.1:1920758-1935813 GCA_030068295.1 Euristhmus nudiceps
GTGTGTGTGTGTGTGTGTGTGTGTGTGTGTGTGTGTGTGTGTGTGTGTGTGTGTGTGTGTGTGTGTGTGCTTGTGTCCCTGCCAGCTGAAACATGTCCCAGCCCCGTCCTCAGTGTCTCCTGCGTCTCGCCTCGTTGCCGTGTGCGAGTCTCAGACCTCTGGCTCGGTTTTTGGCGCCGTCCCAACGAATACCCGCCCTGACCGCTCACTTCTCTCTCTCTCTCTCTCTCTCTCTCTCTCTCTCTCTCTCTCTCTCTCTTTCACTCTTTCTTTCTTTTTTTTTTTTGATGTCTGACACCGGATCCTCTCAGGGAGGAGTGCAGGAAGGAACCTCAGGCTACGTGCTGATGTGGATACGGATACCAGGGGCATCTGAATGCTTGTTGGCTCGCGTTCGTAATGGCGTCTTCACTCCAGAGGTGAAATCAGGTGTGCAGACGTTAGCGACTCGGTGCCACGGAATTCCTGGGGCGTGATCAGAGAGATTGCAAGCGGCGATAGAAGGCCTTCTGTTTGGATCCGGAGGCGTTTCATGGTGGTTAAACATGGCCTCTGTGTGTGCCGCCCCTCTGGCACTTGTTTGCTTTTGGTAAACGTAGACCTGACGTTGCCTCGACGACTCCCTGTACGCTTTAGAGTCGAGGTCAAGGCTACAGGCGGACGTTGACACGCCGCTCTCCGAGGGTCGCTCCCGCTGGGTTTCGGCTCGCGCTCGTTTCGTGAGCTGGTACACGATATCTCCAGGGGTTTGCGTGCACCTGACTCATCAGGGTGATGGTCGGCGTGCGAATACTTGTGGCTCTGTGAAGCACTTTGGGTTTGCCAAAAAAAATGGTGGAGACCACTTTGCCAGAAGATTGCGCTCCCTGACCATCACATTTGTATGTGACGTGACTTGGGTGCACATACTTTTGAGCGCGTTTATGCATAGGGTGTGGGGGTGGGGTGCTGGTGCCTTCCCTGTCACACAACCACCACCGACCGGTACGTCCTAAAAACACATTTCTTACACTTTATTTACATCTATGTACAATTACATCTATGTACAATGTATTTTATATTATTTATATTTATTTCCATCTTATGCATTGTTTTTGAATGTTTAATTGTTATTATAAGCATTTATAGTGTTGAATATGTATTTATTGATATTATTTCCACATATACACATATACAGTCAGGGGGGGTCGATCCTACTGCACGGAAATTCAGAGTTCACGTCGGGTCCCGACCCCACATTAACCACCAAAAGTGAGGGATCCCTGTACTATTATTATTATTGTTATTGTTGTTATTGTTGTTAATACTGTACTGGATTTTTCCAGCACCCACATTTTCAGGAGTGGCACTTTTCTGTGATTTGATTACACTTTCTCACGTCACTCTCGCGCGGCCGATCTCTCATTTCCAGCACTCGAGACCCCTTATTAAACTTAGCTTCGCTCCGCTGAACGCCTTCTTATCGCCCACGCAGACGTCAGAGCCTGAGTGTCGCCCGTCGCCCCCAATAAATTCTTATTTGTCCAATTTGCTCTGTGATGACTATTAACCCCACCACCTTTTATTTATTTATTTATTTATTTTTGTTCGATCCAGCGCGTGCTGACGGACTGATCCATGCATAAATCAGCAGCTTGATTGTGTGACAGAAATGCAGTCGGTCCACCGTAACCCCGTTAATGAAGCGCAGACCGGAGAAGAGAAGGTCCCTGAGCGGTTCAGGGCTGCTGCAGTTCCCTTTGCCGGGTTTTTTTTTTTTCCCTCTACATGCTCAGGAGAGAATTCAGGAGAATCTATGCATTTCATTTGCAGCTCAGAGGCCACAGCAGAGGCCACATTTCCCCGACACGATAAACCTGATAAATGCAAATTGTTTATTGGGAGCGGTTGGCGTGTTTTATTATAATTTTTTTTTTCAGGTGGCTGTTTGCATCCGGCCACACCAGGGCTGGATTACTGGCATCTCCAGACGTGTCGTCGGGTGGATGAGTTGGGGTTGGGCTGGCAGGGGTGGGTGGGGTGGGGGTGTTAGGACCAGTGGTGTTGGGGTGACTGTGATTAAATGCAGTCGGAGACCTTTATCCTGTGTTCAGAAACAGTCTGATCTGAGGTCGGTATTTCCGTAGTATTTACAGGAAGAATCCCATTTGCAGCGCCGCCGTCTCATTCATTATTCACCTTCCGTTTTTTTCATCCCTCTGTGACTAAACATCGAAGTACACGGGCTGTAATGAAGCCGTTTAAAAACCGATTACACAGAAAGGCTTTGCTCACGGTCCCGCGGTGGCGGTGAAGGATCGCAGGTTTCTCTTAACATTCGAATACCTAATCGTTTCTATAGCAACAGTGTGAAGGTGAAGGAAGACGTCACTTGTCGTCATCGTCGCTTGAAAAACGGTTTAACCTGAGGATTTCTCCGGCGTGTGCTGATGTACGATAGATTTGGCGAATAGACTGGCGCGTGTCGAATAAGCTTCGTGCAGGTTAGCAGCACGCTGGTGAGTCGTAGGGCAGCAAGGTTGTCAAATTTTTGAGGAATGCTCGTGTACGGCTCGCATGTTCCTCACATGCTGGGTATAAGCTGCAGGAAAGTTATTTGTAAGTTGAATACATTGGTTGAATATAATGTCTCGCGCACTTCGTAGCTACGTGTAAGGTTTTCCAATAAATGGCTAGCGTGTTGGTAGCATTCGCAACTATTGACCAACGGCAGTCAACAATGAACTCTTGGAGTGCTGACCGGTTCCTCGTTCCATACCATGAAACCTAAACGATAGCCGATACACCCGTAGTACGCAAGCTGGACGTTAGAAAGGCGTTCAGTAATAGTTCTGTAGTTCAGCGCATGTTAGCGTTTTACAGAAATGGGTCGTATGTTGGCGTAAGTTCTGCAAATCTTTAACATGTCGCAGGGGCATTACTATGGTTGACAGGAGGCCTATCTCAGCCGACTCTGTGTGAAGTGAGAATGCGGGGTACATCCTGGACACCTCAGCAGTCCATCGAAGGGCCGGTATACACGCAAATCCTTTCACTCTCACACCGAGGGGCAATATGGCGCGCCAAGTTGGATTGATGCGCATGTCTTTGGACTGTTGGAGGAAACCTGAGTACGCAGATGAAACCGAGACGAGTATGAGGAGAACGTTCAGACTCTACACAGAAACGCCCTCGCCGAGCCCGAGACACGAACCCGTGACCTTGGTGCTGCGAGTCGGACGTGGTAGGTCCTACACCACCGTGCCGCTCGCCAGTCCGTTGCTTTTTTTATTCTTACGTTGCTCACTGTTGTGAACTTCCACGAAGCGTGGAAATCAAACCGTAGTTTAACAGCTGTAGTTGTGGTCCCACGCGACACGAGCGGCTCTCCAGCGGCCTGTAAAGAGCAGCCGCTTCTGTCAGCACTCCATGCGTCGTGTCCTTGTATTGTTTGTAAATCTTCCGCGCTCACTTCCACACACCGCTGACGCTGTTGTGAAACATCGCAACGTTCTTTTTACGTTTCTGTGACGTTTCGCTTTCCATCCTGTCCTCCAGGGGTGAGTGTTAAATCCCACTTTGTTCTCTGGAGACGTTCTCCCCCCCCCCCATTCCTGTCCCCTGGGTTATTTCAGCTGTCCACCCATTTCACAGTTCATCATTTGTTCATGCATCCTCAACGCTCAGAGCGGCAGGTGTGAAAGGGACACGCCCCTCGCTGGAAATAAAGCGGATCAGCACGTTGGCCGTGGGAACGGCGTGGAATAGTGGATTTGGTGGAACGTTTGTACATCTGACGGATGTGTGGATCCAGTCTTCAGTGCGCACACAAAAAACGATCCATCGTAACACATGATAGCACACAGTTGTTAGTGACCGGGAGTCCACGGGAGCTGATTGGCCGAGCTCTCATGGGAGGGAGGGACAGCATACGCTCACTTCCCCGTCAGTCACAGCAATCGCCAACCAATCACGGGCGGCTGTGAGCTCATTCGTACGAGGGGTCGGATAGCGCTTTCCCTCAGTGTGTGTTAGACCCGCCCCCAAATACGCATGGGGCCGCAGTTTGGAAAGAGGCGGATAGCTAGTGTTGCATGTTACCCAGGGGGCGTGTGCATGCTTTCATCTCTCCCTGGTCGGTGGTGGTCATGTGATAGGGATGGTAATACCTGATGGGTGGGGATTTGATACGAATAAATTAGGGAGCTTTGACGGTCAGCTCCACTCGATGTTCATGATTAAAATTAGAACTGAATCCGAAGCCAATCCTGATGCTCTCCGGTGATTTAAAAAGTCGCACGGCATGCTGCTTGAATTCGAACTGTGTAGCAATCACACTGCTCCCAAGCACAACCCTTCCAATGGGTGAGGTGAACTACCATCCCCCATCCCAAAGGGGGTACATGGTGATCACAGTCATAAAAAAATGACTGTCTGGGCATCAAATGCTCTCGGGAGATGATGCGCCTCATCTGGTGTGGGTACGCGCTGGCCTCAACTCCCAGCCGAGGAATTCCTTGAATGAGAGCTGATATCCGTCCCCGGAACAGACGCTGTACAGAGTAGACCTTTATACAGCGGCGGTTATTCAGTCATGCTGGAATTTGTCAGTTGAGATTGACGTCTAAACAGGGATTTAAAAAACCAAAAGAAATCGTTCCCGCTCTGGCGTTCATAGTCTCTTCAGATTTCTTGGGAGCTGCCACTCCAGCATGAATGACGGCCAAGATTTCTACTCCAGCCAACGGCAAAGGCCCGAGCTGTTGGCGGTTTAAACCTCGCAGCAGCCGCGCTCCATTCAGTACGGGGTATTTGGGGATTTGTAAAAAGAAAACATCCGACCCGCTTGTTTCAGAGCCACATGTTTGTTTCAGGGTGCCGTGGTCTCCACTATCTTCACTAAACTGCTCCCTGAGCGCCGCTGTGTTTGAGCAGCCGTCTGTTTTCGCACCTGATTTATCACTGCGGAGCAAGATAAGGCAGCGCCGTCACTGCCGGCTAATCCCTCGTGCCGAGTCTGGCTGAGGGAATTAGTGCAGTGCTTCAGAGGTGTCACTTAATCGCCACCGGGAGAAACGCAGAATTTGACAACTGCTGCTCTAGACAAGGCCTTCATTGTGGCTGTGTTTTCCGTCTTCCCTTTACCGTTACATTGTGGGAAATGGTGCTAGAAACACACGTCTCACTCCTCAGGAGAAATGCGTACAATGTGTAATTTTTTTTTTTTTTTTTTTTTTTTTTTTTTTTTTTAAAGAATGACGAATATTCTTTTCGAAGCGGCGTGTTACCCATAAATCAGAACTGAGTCACGTCTGTAGTTGAAAAATGTCACTGTAGCCGTACGAGGAGAACGAACATTCTTTCTGGACTTGGAATAAAGGCATGGCCTTTAACCGCGTCTCCGCCCCAAGGAACCGCCACAGTGAGGAACTGATGCTAGAAAGCTGATTTATCCATCTCCTCTTACCGCCTTTCGCTTTAACTGCCAGTCAGTCCGAGGCGAAGGATTTTTTTTTTTTTTTTTTTTTTTTTTAATTTTTTTTTATCAGCTTTCCAAAATCAACACTGAGCTCGTCAGGGTTGAGAAGATCTCCATCGCTCTGTCGCTCCTGCGAAGCTAAACTGGTGCTTCAGCAGGAGGAATCGTGCTCACTTTCATTTCTCTTTGGTCCTCCAAACCGCCTGCAGCCAGGTCCGTGCTCCAAAGTGAGACGGAGTGGACCCAGGAGAGAATTTTTCAAATGAGATCGCCGGGGCTGCATGTGTGTGTGTGTGTGTGTGTGTGTGTGTGTGTGTGTGTGTGTGTGTGTGTGTGTGTGTGTGTGTTTAAACATTAACCTGAGAAACACCGACGACTGCCTGCTTGCAGCGTGGCCGGGTTCCAGAGGCCGATCCGGGACCCTCGGGGACCCGTTATTCATCGCCTAGCCTCGGATCTCAGCCACGGCTCCTCGGCGTGATCGACTGACACGACGCCAGAACCCGAGTTTTTATAAATACTAAACAAGACCCCGGGTTTCGTCATCTCTAGACAGCGGAAACTCTGTTACTCCCAGCGTAGTCTGGAGTGCTGAGGGCTGTCGAACCCAAACACTCATCACTCGCCGAGTTTGTTTGTCTTTCTGGAGAACCTCCATTAGCAAGAATTTGTTCGACGTTGCTATGATGTAATGTGACAGCCCGGCCATGAGAGGGTTAAAAGGAAATGATTAAATGGTGTGTTGATGTGACTCAGTGGTCAAATGTGTACTCTGTCAAGATTTCCATTCAGGATCCGTTCGCATGCTCACACACTGCGCTAACCGTCTGGATGACAAGCCCAGCGTTACCGAAGTCCCGTCTTGTTTTTTTTTTTTGGTAACGAAGAGCAGAATCAGTGAAGAATTGCTGATTTGGTGCTTTTGTCATTATTTCAACAGAAGAACGGTTCGAGGTGTTATCTCAGGGTGATCCGGTGGGGCAGCGGTGAGCAAGAACAACAAGGCGGTCCTGGGTTTGAGTCCCGGGCTCGGCAAGGGCGTCTCTGTGTGCAGTTTGCATGTTTTCCCGATGCTTGCATGGGGTTCCTCCGGGTACTGCGGTTTCCTCTTACAATCCAAAGCCATGCACATTCGGCTCGCTTCCAAAATACCCTTGGGAGTGAGCGTGGGTGATTGTGTGTTGCCCTGTAATGGTCTGGGAAGCAGTTTAGAGTGTACCCCACCTTCACTTGGTGTTGGCTGAGACAGGCTCCAGCCTCCTCTTTAATGATAGTGGAAATAAAGAGTTTGGTAAATGAGTGCGTGAGTGAGTGATCGTGTTGTTATTCAGACACCGGACTACAGGCCAACAAACACACACACCATTTACACTCGCACCGACGGGCAAGTTGGAGCAGCAAGTTAAACTACTGTGCATGTCTGGATTTTGGGATGTCACTGGAGGACAGGGAGGCAGGGAGGGCGGGAAGGAGGGAGGGGGGGAGAGAGAGAAAATGCAAACACCCCACAGTACCCTCCTCAAGCCCAGAACCCGAACCCAGCACCTTCTTCCTGTGAGACGGACCGGCTCACAACCACTACGCCATCGTGCCGCCCTCACATGGATTCTGAAACTTGTCTCATTGTTTATTTTATTTCTATGTAGCCTGTTTTTTTTTTTTCTTTTAATGTCCTTTTATCTTTTATCTTTTTATTATTTTATTAATTTTTAGTTCATTGTCTCAGTTTATTTTTCTCGTTTCCTTCCCTCCATGTAGCTTTTTTTTTCTTTTCAGTCTTATTTAAATTGAACTCGCTGATGAGAGCTCTTGTGCATTAAGGTTATTTTTAAATCAAAATACAATTATATACATTTAAATATATTGAGATATTGACTAAAAATAATGAGATGATTAAATAATGATATATTACGTTTAAATAATGAGATATTTAGTTAAATTAATCACATTACATATAAATAATAAGATATGTTTAAATAATGAGATTATGCTTATATAAGGAGAGTTGAACTGGATATTTACTAAAAATAATGAGATGTTTAAATAATGAGATAATAATACAATTAAATAATGAGATATTTAGTTTAATCACATTACTTTTAAATAATGAGAGAAATTTTTAAAAATGATAAGAAAATTAAATAGATAATAAAATTAAATAATGAGATGGTAAGTTTAATTAATGAGATATTTAGTATAATCATATTACATTAAAATAATGAGCTTAAGTTTGAATAATGAGAGTACATTTAAAGGAGATTTAGTTTTATTAATCACATGACATTTAAATAATGAGATATTAAGGTTAAATAATGAGATATTAAGGTTAAATAATGAGATATTAAGGTTAAATAATGAGATATTGCATTTAAATAATGAGTTGGTAAGTTTAATTAATGAAATATTTAGTATAATTAATCATATTACATTAAAATAATGCGATATTAAGTTTAAATAATGAGTTGAACTGGATATTGACTAAAAATAATGAGTAAATTTAAATAATGACATTTAGTTTAATCACATTGCACTTAAATAATGTTATGTTTAAATAATATTAAGTTTAAATGAGATATTACTTTGAAATAATGAGATATTAAGTTTAAATAATGAGATAATTACATTAAGATAATGAGAACCAGGTATAATTAGAGTTCATTTAGATATTGACTGTAAATATGAGATATTTAAGTAATAAAGTTTAATTAGTGGTATATTACGTATAATTAATGAGATTATTGTATTTAAATAATGAGATATTAAATTTAAATACTGAGATATTAAGTTTAAGGAATGAGAGCATTAGTAATAATAATAGAAGCTTTTGTTTGAGGGTTTTTGTGTTTCTTTAGTAAGTGTTGTATTCTGGATTAAAATCCGAGCTGCTAATGAGGCGCTTGGTGATTTCCACCTCTTCTCTCCGGCGTCACCGCGGTAATAAGTGCGGAAGCTGTAAATGGTGTTGGTGGAATAATTACCTGGTGTAGTTTTTGTTTATTAATGCGTAGACGTTTGAAATGATTTTAGGTTTTCGGCGAGCGTCTCAGAAAACACAGTCTTCACGTGACTTCTGATTCGGCGCCGACTCGTAACTTTAATAATTCATGTCCGTTACCAAACACTCTAATGAAAATTGCATATTTTATAAGCTCGATCGAGTTTAATTAGCAGCCGCCAACAAGCACGACAAAACAGGAAAAGAATTAAAGCGCTCGGGTTTTTGTTTTCTCTCCCTCTTTTTTTTTTTTTTTAGACAGAAGTAGCAGTTAGCTTCACTCCGCTGCACAAACCATCCCTCGCAAACAACTCAAACTCTTTGACAGGCGAACCGCCACGATCCTGAGAGCGCGCTCAACAAAAAACCAAATTCTTTTCTCACCCCTCATTTCAGTCCGCAGGACAGAAAACAGACCGAGCTGCAAGGTCAAAGGTCGCCCCAGCTTTAATTATGCGAGTCCCGCGTGGACATGAAGGTGATTTATTCTAAAGCTTTCCACATCTTTCTTCTCTCTGACAAAGAAGTAAAAACAATCCTTAATCTATCCCGCCCCTTTACACGGCTTGTCAGAAAGCATAACGTTTATAAACAAGGACGGACCAGGTCAAAGGTCAGCCGGAGTGTGAGGAACCCAGAGACGGAGTGTCTGTTACTCTTACGCTGATGGATCCCACTCAGCAAACACAAGTGGTGCATTGAAAGGCCAACGGGCCACACAGGGACCGAGTCGGGTTAAAAATAAGAAGAGTTTCACCGCGTGAGCTCGGTGCGACGCTCCAAAAATAACCCACGCAAAGGTGGACGGGTTGCGCGGACTCCCATTCCAGCCTTAATATTTCTGATTGGAGAGAGAAGAGCGCTAATCAACCCCAGAGCTTAACGTTTGGATGTTCAGCTTACAGCAGGAAGGTCCTGGGTTCCATCTGTGTGACGTGAGCATGTGCTGTACGTGCTTGCGTGTGTTTCCTCCGGGTGCTTTGGTTTCTTCCCGCAGCTCACTGACGCGCACATGAGGTGAATTCGCTGCTTCAAATAATCCCGAAGTGTGAGTGCGAATTGTGTGTGTGTGTGTGTGTGTGTGTGTGTGTGTGTGTGTGTGTGTGTTGATCCTGTGATGGTTGGACAAGCTGCTCAGGGTGGACCCCGCCTTCTCCCAGTCTCGGCTGAGTCAGGCTGAGTCTCCACTGTGAGCGCACAGTGGATGCCGTAAATAAAACCGTAAACAAGAGGAATGAAACGTTTGAGAAATCAATTACAGTGATCCCTCACGTTTAGCGGTTAATGTGGGGTCGAGACCCGATGCGAACGTCGAATTTCCGTGAAGTAGGATCGACCCCCCTGACTGATGTATACGTTACATGTATATGTGTATATAATATCAATAAATACATATTCAACACTATAAATGCTTATAATAACAATTACACATTCAAAAACAACACATAAGATGGAAATAAATATAAATCATATAAACTACACACATGTAATTGTACATAGATGTAAATAAAGTGTAAGAAACGTGTTTTGGGGTCGAGTCCCTAACCAGAATCAGTAGGGACTTGCAGCCTTCCCCTTAACTTTTCCCCCCCCGAGTCAAAGAGTTATGGGAGAGGTCGCAAGATCACTACCGACTCCGGTTTGGGACTCTGCTCTGAAATCTCGCAAGCAGATTGGTCGAGATGAATTTCCCAGCAGATTAAGAGGCTGGGATCCGAATCCGAGTCAGTAGCGCCCCCTCACGGCATTTTCCTGAACTTTCCCTTTTTTTTTTTTTTTTTTTAATTATTCAATGAATATTTTCAAAAATCCATGATGCACTGAAACCGCAGAACCTGATGTGTGATATAGCGAGGGATGACTGTATCTACGACCTTGTTTTTAAGGATTCTGAAGTTCCTGAATGGAGACGGGGGTCAGAAGTGTACTTTCGTCCTTTTGAGGTGAATCTGACTGATGTTGTTGACCAATCAGAAGTTAAAAGAGAGAGAGTAAAAAAGCTGATTGGCCAAGCTCTGACGGGAGGGAGGGACAGCATACGCTCACTTTCCTGTCGCTCACAGCGATCGCAGCCAATCACAGGCGTCTGTGAGCTCATGCATACCAGGGGGTGGATAGCGCTTTCCCTTCGAGTGTGTTAGACCCGCCCCTAAATATGCATGCGCAGCAGTTCGAAAAGAGGCGGGTGGCTAGCATCGCATGTCACGGAGGGGGCGTGTGCATGCTTTCAGTCCTTCTGGTCCGTGGTGGTCGTGTGACAGGGAAGGCAACACCTGATGGGTGGGAATTGTAGACGAATAAATTAGAGATAAAAATGGGGGAAAATACTAAAAAAAAAAAAAAAAAAAAAGCATGGCAATTAAATGAATAAATAAATAAAATGCAGCAGGTTGTGTTGTGTTGCGCTGCTCAGTCTGACACCTGTCACTCCAGGGTTTTTATTTATTTATTTATGTCCCACATTCCCGGTTCCTCTGACTCTCTGATTAGAGGAAGACGGTAAATCATAGTGTTTTGTGATTGGCAGGCGAAGTTGAATCTGGCTGCTTGTGTAATAATAAAGTCTGTAATTTGAACGCACGGTTAAAAGCCATAATCACGGGCTTATTTTACATTTTTACACTGCATTTGACTATTTTGGGGCTGAAAAAAGTATATTGTTGGTCAGAATTTGGGTCCATCCCTGACTCGGAGTGCTACTGCTCGTCTGGTGTACAAGTTAAAAAAAAAACAAGCTGAAGGCATTTTTTGTGAACATCCTGACGAGGGCTGAGCGGTTCGGATTAATCCATCTCAACTTCAGGAGAAGAGCTTTTCTACTGACGGGGTTCGAGCTTCAGCGCCGATGGAAGGAGGGTATAAACCACAGGGGCGACCGTGTTAAAGAATCAAACACGCTATCCCAGGTTCACCGTCACATCATGGACAGCCTGACTGTTCACCCCGCCCTCATACTGAATACAGAGGTTCTGTTACTAAACTGGGGATACGTTTAGGTGTTACACAGCATCCGTCCAAACAAACAAATAGTCTCACACTCTAATATTCTCTAATGTTGATCACAGTGTGTAATCTCCATGGAGATGTTGCTCCGGTTGGTGCGGTCGAGGCTCAGCAACATTAACGTGGCAATAAAATGAAGGCGCTGATGAGCTGAACGTACTGAATCAGCAGGTTTTCACATCAACGCACTTTTCCTTCACTGAAGGACTCGGATAATGAGCGAGTGGTTCAGGGAGCACGAGGGATCATTTTCACATGTGTATCGGCCCCCCAGAGCCTTGAGCTTAACCTTAGTGAAAGTGTTCGGGATGTGCAGGAGAAGACTTTATGGTGTGGTTCAGGAGATTTTGGAGGGGTGAACGTTCATCACGGGCACGGGATACGAAATGATTATCAGGTACAAAACCCTTTTTTCTCCATAACTGGCGGGGAATCAAAACAAAAACACGAGGGATATTTGGATACACTTATTGTTATTGAAAACTGTACGCGCTGTTGCAGTTCATTTGTGCTCTACGATGTGTTGGTGAGGTGAACGTTCATCACGCATGTTGTTGAATAGGTGATGAACGTTACGTGACTTTGGGACGTTATTTCGGCGAGTTGGGGACTGTTCTGATGGATTTGAAAAAAGGGTGCCGTACATTGATCTTTCATTGAGTAAATAACGAAGAATACAATGTGTAATTAGTGTTTATTGCCCTAAAGAAACAGCTTTTGACTGACAGGGTGGAAATGAAACGCTCTGGTGTCCATTTTTCAGAGAAAATCTTTTCACAATTGTTTGTGCGGCTTTGAGGTTGGGAATTTTTTCAGGCATTTTACTCACACATGTAAGAAAGACTGTGGCTGTGTGAGAGATTGTTCTTATTTACCTCAAGGTCTTAGGGTTTATTAGTGTTTGACACAAAACAATTCCATGAATCCATGAAAGCAATATATATATATATAATGTCATGTGTAGGTTCAACCTTCAGTTTCAACTGTAAGGAATGTAGTCAACAAAGGGAAGGCCACGGGCACAGATGTTGTTAAACACTGGTCTGGCAGGATGAGAAGAATCCAGAAGTGGCATGTGCGGAGGATTGTGCTAATGGTTACAGACAACCCACAGATCAGCTCCAAAGACCTGCAAGAACATCTTGCTGCAGATGGTGAACCTGTACATCGTTCTACAATTCAGCACAATTTGTACAGAAAACATCTGTACGGCCAGGCGATGAGAGAGAAGCCCCTTCTGCACTCACGCCACCAACAGAGTCGCTTGTTCTTGTAAAAGCTCATTTTGATGAAACGGATTCCATTCGGAACAAAATAAAAATTGAGCTTTTTTTCGGTCATAGCAGAAAGTGCTTTGCATGTCGGAAGAAGCACACTCCTGCATTCCAAGAGAGAAACCTGCTCCCTCGTGTCAAATCTGGTGGAGGTTCCATCATGCTGTGGGGCTGTGTGGCCTGTTCAGGGACCGGGGCCCTTGTTCAAGTTGAGGATTGGATAAATTCAACCCAATGTCAACAAATTCTTCAGGATAACGTTCAACCATCAGCCATGGAGTTGAGGTTACGTAAGGGTCGGATATTCCAACAAGACAATGACCAAAAACACGGCTTGAAATCTACAGAGGGAGAGGTACGATGTTCTGGAATGGCCGTCACAGCCCCCTGACTCGAACATCATGGGAAATCAAACGGACGGGTTGAAGCAGGCTGTCTGCGTCCGATTTAACTGAACTGCAGAGATTTTGTATGGAAGAATGGTGAAGGAATACCTCCACCCAGAAATTCAGACACTCAGTAAAGGCTGAGGGAGGCGTCTACAGGCCGTTTTATTTTCAAAGAGAGACTTAACGAAGTTTTAATGTCATATATTTTGTTGGGTGCCCAAATTTGCATATTTTCTGTTTCTGTAAACTTAATGTCACTGCTGAAATACAGTGATCCCTTAGTTTTGGCGGTTAATGGGGACTGAGACCCGACGTGAACGCTGAATTTCTGTGAAGTAGGATCGACACCCCCCCCCCCCGACTGACGTATATATGTGTATAATATCAATAAATACATATTCAACACTATAAATGCTTATAATAACAATTAAACATCCAAAAACAACACATAAGATGGAAATAAAATATAAATAATAAATAATATAAAATACATACGTGTAATTTTACATAGATGTAAATAAAGTGTAAGAAATGTGCTTTTAGAACTTTTAGCGTAATTTTACTTCGGCTCGACTCACGTTGCCACTTGACTTCATCTTCTTTTCGGTATGATGGGAAATTCGTCTTAACCAATCAGCCTGCGAGATTTCAGAGCCGAGTCAACCCGAGTACCAAACCGCAGTCGGGAGCGACCTTGCGGCATTTCCCATAACTTTTTCCCTATTTTTCCTTTATTTCCTTATTTTTACATTTTTTTCTATGAATATTTTTGAAAAAGCCACAGAAACTGAAGCGCGAAGTAGCGACGGATCACTGTAGTACTGTTTCCATCAGGCACATGTGTGTGTGTGTATATATATATATATATACTGTGATTGTACATTTCAGTAATCCAGTTCACACTGTACATTAGCACTTTACCTTTAATTCTACACTTTAATACACTTCATTATTACACTTTATTTCTATGGTGCGATACTTTAATAAATACTACACTTAGGCAGTGCACTTTATTACACTTTCACAGTGCACTTTTCTACTTTAATACTTGACTACACTTTAATATTTTAATTCTACACTTTAATTCTACACTTACCGAAAACACTGTGCACATGTTGATCCGCCGGATCCTGTACTGGGAGCGTGTGATGTGATGAACCCACTGCAGCTCATTTCCAGCTGCTGCTCTCAGAACCGTGTATTTTGGGGATGATGTAATGCGTTCTGCTTGTTAAATGCGGTTTGGGGAGACGGGCGCGTTCACACTCCTGCGCTCTGACGCTGAAATGCATCTCAGACGTCCTGAAGTGGTTGAAAAGATGAGAGAGCGTGTTTAGAGTGCTTCAAATGCAATTTGAGTGCTTTTACAGCTGCGTGAGACTCGATGGAACCGGGTGTAAACAAAGCGTGATGTCATTTCAATGGAATTTTCACTAAAAGGTCTAAAATAAATAAAGAAATAAATGGATAAATAAATAAAATGCCGATTTCTTTCCTCATGCACTCATTAATGTATTTCACACAAGAAATTAGTTTAATAACAGCCATGCATTCATTTTCTGAGCAGCGTAATCCTAATTTAGGGTCGCGGGGAGGCTAGCGCCTGTCTCAGCCAGCCAGCTGGGTGAGAACAGTCTGTACAGTTCACCAGGCTATTACAGACTTTAATAACATATATCTTTATAATTTTATTAATAGATAATAAATTAAATTTATAGGAAAATAAACAACATTGTTAAATCTGAATGAGTAAACTATATATTTATTTTTTTATTTACCGTATTTTAGATTACAGTGATTCCTCACTTTTGGCGGTTAATGTGGGGTCGCAACCCGACGTGAACACTGAATTTCCGTGCAGTAGGATCGACCCCCCTGACTGACGTACACGTACATGTATATGTGTATATAATATCAATAAATACATATTCAACAC
>JAQNCB010000013.1:1940247-1951035 GCA_030068295.1 Euristhmus nudiceps
GCAAGCTGATTGGTTGAGACGAATTTCCCAGCAGAAGAAGAAGAGGCTGGGATCCGAATCCGAGTCAGTAGCGCCCCATCGTGGCATTTTCATGAACTTTTTTTCCATATTTTTGCTTATTTTTAGATGAATATTTTTTTAAAAATCCGCGATGCACTCAAGCCACAGAACTTGAAGCGCAATATAGCGAGGGATGACTCTGTTTATGTTTTGGTTCATCTGGGGGATTGCTGGACTTGGTGGAGGTTTTCAGATCAGTTTGGTTTTATTTGTGTCGCGTTTTACAGTTGACTTTGTCGCAAAGCATCTTTAGACAGCAAAATAAATTTGGTCAAGATTTTAAACATGTCCCAAAACCCTATACGAAGGCGATAAACATCCTGAACATGCTAACCGCTACACGACCGTGCTGTCCGACTCTCTGCCTGATATTTTTTTATTATTACTTTCAAGAAACATCACGATCGTTGGGAGATGCCTGGGTAACTGAATGTAGTTGTTAGCTATGAGCTTGTGCAGCGCTAGTAACGCTGAAAGCACCCGCATTGTACATCTTTGTCTTACGCAGGTTGTAAAAAATAATCTTGGACTAAATTTTAATACATTCCATCAAGCAGGACGGTATTTTTATTATTTATTTTTTTTGCACCTACCGAAGCGTTTCTCGTGTTTTTGTTGGACTTGTTTTGTTTTTTAAGAACAACTTCTTGCGTATTTGCACCATCGCTTCTAATCAATGCTTTCTTTTGTTTGGATGTTATGAAAGGAAGTGGCCCCTGACAATCCGAGACCCCCTCACCCCCCCACCCCGCCCCAGAGTCTCGGAGCCCTGGTGGAGCTCATTACAGATCGATTCGGTGCCAAAGCAAACCCTCTTCTTTGAACCCCGCTGTATGGTTTTATTAGTGGCTACGCAAGCTTGTAGCTACCAGACACACTTTGGAGTGCGCCTGCATGCGGGACACCGAAAACAGGAATAGAGGACCGGCCCAGTGGTGTCTCGGCGCTCTGCTGCGAGAACATCAGGTGCCTTGCTGGGCCGGGAGTGGGGCGGCCGTGCTGCAAGATGCTCTCCTGCTGGAATGTTTTCCATATAAAAGAGTACGGGACAGAGGGGGGCATCGATCTGCCGTGCTGGCGCTTGCATGCACTCCTAATCCCCTCATTAACCACAGCAGGAGGACGGACACAGATGGTGCCCAGGCAGAGGGACAGAACACAAAGCATGCCACCGTCCAACAGGACATCACGACGCGCGGCCTTAGTCTTCTAACTGCCAGGGATCACTCCGTTTAGGGAGTGCTCGGTCCCTCTCAGGATCATTTGGTGGTCGGTTGTCTGGTCTGTTTGGAGACAAAATGTATCGGTGAAAAGAATTTGGCGCTCCGTTCCGTCGGCAAGTTTGTGCACCGCGACGCCGTCTTTAATTCAGCAGAAGGGATTTTTGGATCGGGATGTTGAGTCTGCGTTTTTTCGAAAACCTGCATCTGCGCCCCAGGGCCGGGCGACGCCCACCGAATCTTTAGCAAACGATTGACGATGTCGTGAACCAAACATCAGCGAAAGAAAGAACTTTTATTCTTTTCCTTCTAACTGGAGAAGACATTAACCAGAACTCTCACAAACGAGAACGGGGAGAAAGAAAAAGAATAAACAAGAGCGCTGTTAAACTGGAAACAATGCGAGTACAGAACAGAAAGAGTAAACATTACAGTAAACACTCGGAGGTCTCAGGAATCCGAACAACAGAAACATCTCGCTCTTTAATCGGGCTGACGTCTGTTCAGTGTCGGAGCGTTGCGTCGAGGATCGTTCTGCGATGTCATGCTCCTCCTTCCTGCTTCTCTGGTGCAGGGCACTGCTGATCACTCGCAGCGCTGACCTGAATGACGCGAGTTGTCATCATTTGTAGCTGGGATTGGAAGGTAGCGGTATATTCTGGTATTGCAGAGCCTCACTGTACGCATGACTTCACAAAGGGATGATAACCTAATGGGTCACTGTTGGTTCTACCGATGCTGAAGCTGCCCCTAGTAGCGGTTACCACGTCTACCATGTAGCAATTTTCTGTGCGGAGCTCGCAAGTTCTTCCCGTGCTAGCGTGGGTTTCCTCTGGGTACTCAGGTTTCCTCCCACAGTCCAAATACATTTGATTTGATACGTAACCCCAGCAGGGAGATTTGGCTCGGCATTTATCTTCAAAGTAAGCATCCACACGTGAACACTTCCGGAGAGCAGTTGGGAGTTCGGTGCGTCGCTCAGTGGCACTTCGGTCATGGTGGTGGAGAAGGGGAGGTACTGCTCAACCCCCCTCGCCGTCACACATTTTTCCTGCCAGTTCGACAATCCAACCAGCGACCTTTCAGTCCCAGACACACGTCTTTAATCAAAAGGCCACGGCGGCACCCACATGCAGTAACATGCACATTAGGAATTAAATTGCCCCAAGAGGTACACAACGGGCTAATTATCTGCTTAAAATCTCCCATATTTGTGTATGTGTGTGTTGGCCGTGCAGTGGTCTAGCATTCTGTTTATTGCGTACCCCGCCTTTTGCCCAGTGTTGGCTGAGATAGGCCCCAGTCTCCTCACGTCCCTAATAGGATTAAGCGGTTTGGTGGATGAGTTGAAAGCGAGTGTTCGGACAGCAAGTTGCGCCCAGATGCAAAATGTTCTGGACCAACTTCCACCGCCCTGAAAGTGGAGCAAATTGCCCCCACCGGTGTGAAGTTGTTTGTTTTACCCAGACAGCTTCCTGTACAGGCGCAAATTCCCGTATAATAGCAGCGCCAGTAAAGAGGTACTTACTAAAGAAATGATTTTTAGACACAAAGCTGTCCTGTTATACTTCTCAACATCCACACATTCATTTTCTAATCCGCTTAATCCGTGCTTATTGTCGCGTGGAGGCTGGCGCCCATCCGCTCCGACTCGGGGCGAAGGTGGGGTACACCCTAAACAGCACGCCTGACTATTGCAGGGCCAATGAACAAATCATTGACGCTCACAACCACCAGTTAGTCTACTGTGTGTGTTTTTGGACTGTTGGAGGAAACCAGAGTACCTGGAGGAAACCCTCGCATGCAGGGTGAGAACATGCAAACTCCATGCAGAAATTCCCCGTGTTGGGGCCACCTTGCTGTAAAGTGTGCACATAATAAATGTGTATAAATAAATAAATAGATACCACACCACTGAATGGCGTGATTGACCAATCAGAGTCAAGTAATCGTATGAGCTGTTTGAGTGAATGCCATCAACCACTATAGAAGCTTATTTCTGTCTCTGTATTCACGAGTATTCCATGAAACATGGACATGGAGTCCCCTTTCAGGAGAGGAATGTCTTTTTTTGTTTGTTTATCCTGTGGGTCAGATAATAATATTTCAAGCGGTGTATCAGATCACGTTTCCTATTGACTCAAAGGGTGCCAATAATTATGTGGTCCAATTTGCATCGACAGACGAGAGATTGCGTAGAGTATGCGCGACCGTATTAGCAATGATTTGCTCTTGAAGGAGAAGCTTGGTATCTTGTTCATCGTTGGTTATCTTATCCTCCAGCGTTTTTGCTCTCTGTAGAGTTTAAAGGCTCGGCGTGACGGAGAGCGCAGCTATGATAATGATTTCAGGGTTTAAGCCACATGGAGCCCACTTTGTGTTCTCTCCTTTTTTTTTTTTCACTGGACCGTCCCTGTTGTGGTGCTTTGATGTTGCTTGGTTCCCGATTGCTGTTAGGCAGGACATGCATAGCGCGCATAGCGATGGCAGATGGACCAGGCAGCGTGTTCACAGCCCTGCTTTTGGCTCGTCCATCTGAGCCGGGGCTGAAAGACGAACAGTGGGCCTGATGGTGGGCTCCATTCACGTTCTTCTGGACAGCTGCCCGCCGGGTTTAGATCCACACTCAAGCAGATGCTAAATGCTCGGGGTCGGAGCGCGTGTCTGTGGTATGCGATGTTGAACAGGCTCGGGATTAAACACTATTCGGTTTGATGAGATTGTCATGAGTCGCGTCATCAGCCTCGAGCCTCGATTTCCCCCATCGATATCCCGCTTCACTCTCCTGTCAGGCACGGTCACATGGAGATCCCAGCAGGAAGACCCCCGATTGTAGTGTCCCTAGAAGTTATGGTACTGGGTGTTGGCTCGGACTCCGGAGGACAAGGTGAGCTACAGCACTGTCCACCGTCAAAGTCTTCCAAAAATGGATGGTCTGTCCCCGGTGATCTCCTCTTCCAGGGTGGCTTTAGTAAGCCAGTGGATATTTTGTTGTTCTGTTTGTATCGGCCAATTCTCACCCTTCAAAGTACCAACTCCCCAACACATATGACCATCGCCAATCAGGCAGGGGTGTGAGCAAGCTGGGTGTGCTGTCACCTGCATCTTTATGAATTGCTGCTCATGTACATTCAGGAGTCAGCATACCACACGCCTGCTTTTTTTTTTATGGATGAGCTCACCGATGCCCATGACTGGCTGGTGAAAGTGACAGGTAGGCAAGCACATGCCATCCCTCACTCCTGTGAGAGCTCGAACAGTTAGATCCCATGGACTCCTGGACTTGGATGCCATTATCCTGGAGCCCCAGCGGATATTTTGTAAGCAGTGTAGAATCTTGGTGTAGTTTTATCCAGTCATTCTGGTAGTCAGAGTGGGTTCCTCCACTATTCTGAGCGGGTCGCTCAGGGTCGCTCATTGAGTCGTTCTCGACGCTACAGTGCATATTTTGTCACGAGCGTTATAAGAGTTTCAGTGCAATGGCTCTCAGGAGTGCGTTATATAAGAACCCAAGGAAGGGCATCACTGAACATTTTGTCCATCTCTGTCTGTTTTGGGTAGTGGTGGCTTAGTGTTGAGGCGATGGGTTAGTCATCTGAAGGTCAGTGGTTTAATCCCCACTGTTCCCCCCTGTTGGGCACTTGAGCAAGGCCTTTAACCCTGAATTGCTCAGATGTAAATGTTCCACTGGTTTAAACCTCAGCCATGAGAAGCACTAGACTAGTCTCGATCTCGATAAGGTTTCTAAGAGCGGACTTTAAATGAAGCGCGTTAGCTAGCGATGTTGGTTAGCTTAGCTTAGCTTGGAAAAGGCTTTGTGTGGAGGAGAGGGAGATTGAGTCACTTCTCTACACCTTAAGGAAAGTGCTCTTAATACTTTTTTGTATTCGCTGCATCAGAATCCATCATTGTCGAAGATGAAAGAAGAGCGTCCACTCGCCTAGCATTGATAAACCTAGCGATGAACCTGATCGACTCCTGGTGGTGGGGTTTATATTTTAAAGTTTGTGCCTTTTATTGGAGGATGATCCTGTATGTACACTTAAAAGAGCCGGTTTGCTTTACTCGTTCTTTTAGTTTCTAAGCCGTTTAACCGAGTTAGGGTCGCAGGGAGCCTGGCACCCATCTCAGCCTACACTGGGGGAAGCCAGGGTACACCCTGAACAGCTCGCCAGACCATTGCAAGGCCAACAAACAAGCACCGATTCACACTCACCCTCACATCTAGGGGTGCTTCGGAACGGCCAGTTATTCTACTGTGCATGTTTTTAGACTGTCGGAGGAAACCGGACTGCCCGTAGGAAACTCGTGCAAGCTCCTTAGGGAAATGCCTGAGCTTGGGAACCGAACCCAGGGCCTTCTTGTTGTGAGGCGGACGTGCTAACCACTGCGCCACCGTGCCGCCCTATTTTGCTTTCGTGACCTTTGTAATCGTGTGTCCACAGCGCTGCCGGTTTGCGTTGTGTGCTGATTAGCGTGACGGAAGGTGCGAGGTTTACAGCGGTGGTACGTGGTAGCGGAGAGAAGAAACTGGTAAGGTGTGCACAAATTGTTAGAGTCTTGGCATAAACAGCAGGATGAGTCAGACTTAAGAACATACTCTTAATGCGTGTTGTTTTAAATGCCTCTGAATTAATTGTTGTCAAACCTGAACAGCAGTGACCACCAAGCTAGCGATGATGAAGCTAGTGAAAAGTTTTGGTGGAGAGTTTTATATTTTAAACGTTTTCTGACTTGTGTTGAAGGATGATGCTGTTAGGAAAGGTTGAAGTCACTGGTGTGCTTTAATAGACATTTATAATCCTGAATCGTACCGAGACGAATTCCATGATATGCTGATTAGCATAACAGCATACGCTAGGCTAACAATAAACCGATTGTTACGCAATAGTACAAGAACCATAGCAGAAGAAAAGCCCCGTTTGTACGTCGTGTTATATTTTCCGTCAAATTAGCATCTCATTGTAAGCCGTGCCGTCAGGAGGAATCGCAGTCGATTCCCTCTGGTGCGTTTCTCCAGCCTCCAGTAACTACTCAGCTGTCATGTCTCTCTGTGTTTCTCCATCCAGTCTTCACCACAACCTCACTGGCTCGCTCGGCTCCCGGCCCGCACGGCGCGTCGTCGCACGCTAGTTTGTTCCGGGGGCTCGAGACAGAATGGAGGCGAGAGAAACGGAGCATCAAATTGACTGAGTGAATTGCAATTGGAGGTTGATCTCTGTCTGGATGGGAGATCCGTAATGGGGGTTGACATCCTATTGAACATGGGGACCCCTGGGATTGAGGGGGGGTTAACTGGATTTCATCAGAAGGAGGCAGACTGCATTCAGAGAGAGAGCGGGAGAGAGGCTCTCCAAACTTTATTACGCGGCCAGAACGAGAATATATTACAAGAGCGGAAAAATGTGGCCCTCGATCCAAGCGGTGAGACGTCCAGAAGAATAATTGAGCACAATTTGGCGTTCCATCCAATTTTTTTTTTTTTTGATAAATTGAGAGAAATGTGGATGGATCTTGGGCGCTTCGCTCTTTCTCTGTGAGAAGTCTGAGCTCTCTGAATTTTGCCTTTCATGAGTTGAGCTGAGTGAGTTATGGATCTGTTCCATGTGTGTGTGTGTGTGTGTGTGTGTGTGTGTGTGTGTGTGTGTGTGTGTGTGTGTGTGTGTGTGTTGGCACAAGAGACGGGAGACTTGACCAGAGCTAAATCCAGACCTAAATCTGAGAGTCCCGCGGCCAGACCATGTGCGACCCAGGGCCAGGATTGCACTCTGGAGAAAGCCGGTCGCTCCGCATCCCGAGGTCGCTGTGTGACATGAGCTTGAATTCTTATTATTCTGTACTATCTACTGCATCTGTATCCTCATCTCCACCTACCGTATCTCTATCCTAATCTGGCTTTCACATCTGTATCCTAATTCTTACCTACCTGCTCTGTATCTTCACGACCTACCATATCTGTTCTAATCTCTTTCTACCAAATTTGTATCCTAATCTCTATCTCCTAGATCCGTATCCTTATCTCTACCTACCAAATCTGATCCTCAGTTTTATGGAGCAGATCTGTATCTTGGTCTCTACCCGCCACCTCTGTATTGTAATCTGTAGATGCCAAATCTGCATCCTATTCTCCAGGTACCATGTCGTTATTTTAATCTCTACCTACCGCATCCGTATCCTAATCTGTACCTACAAGATCTGTTTCCTTATCTTCAGGCACTGTATCTGATTAAAATGGTTTAAACTGGAGTGAAAGCGTTCCTCGGGGAAATGTTTATACTCCGCTTCTTTCTTCGCCTCTCCTGTTCTGACAGCTGTACTTTCGTCAGTCTCGACTCTGACTCATCTGTCGACGAGGAGCAAAAGTCTGTGTAACGCGGTCGGATCAGCGGCGTTGGCCGTGAGCTTTAAGAACCGGGCTTTGATGTGGTCTGTAGCGACGAAGCCCTGCTGGTGTTTAAGCTTTCTCTGCAGGGAACTGATGAAGTTCAGAGCGTTTCTGTTTACCAGCATCGAGCCAAAAGAGAGGCGGTTCAGCATCAGGCGAAGATGCAGACAGCTGGTCTGCATTTCAAATATATATATATATATATGTATATGTGTGTATATTTTTCTGTTTAGATTTTTGTAGAAAAACTTTCCTGATCTGGGATTTTTCTTTTTAGTTTATAATCATCATCGTCCAACTCAAATACCTGCAGCTTCTGCTTAAACTCGATTATCTTCACCAGGCGAAAGGTTAAGTGTGGCAGACGGATGAATAGCTTTCCCAGCTAATGGATGAGGAAATACAGCTTTACTACTTTGTCCGAGGGAAAGAGTGATGATCCTGAGCCAGAGGCGAGATGACCCTGTCTGCACGGTCCTGCCCTCGATCCTGACACAATGACAGAAGAGAGCATTCGTCCAGAGCGATGTTTAATCCACACCTCTTACAGCGCTGTTATATTGGGGGCACCGTCCTGTTTCCTCTTTGCATCTTTGCTCGCTTGCTCATCAGTTCTGAGGATCTGAGATATATTTTTTTTCAAGCATGTTCTGATTTTTCTGCAGGGCAAGGACAGGAAACACACACCAAGTTCTTTGGAGAACAAGAAAAAAATCTGACAATTTAATAATGAAAACAATCTCAGGTTTATATTAAGATTCTACTGAGATATGAATCAGAAGAGCTCATTGGCTGGGACTCGTCCAGCACACGCTCCACATGACCAGACTGAAGGTTTGTGGTGATGGATCTATGAGGAGATGCTTATGGAAGGAGTCTCCAGTGTCGGCGCTTTAGCAGTCAGACATAACGCTCTAAACATCTTGAGGTTTTTATTCCTTAATGATATAAGATGTTCTTTAAACACATTAACTTGAAGGAAAGGAAAGGAAAGGACAGACCAGGAAGGGAGCAGTTGGCTTATAGGTGCTGCGACATGAAACCAGGACAGGGACTAACTTGTAGCTGTGGGCGTGGACACTTCAGAATGTGGAGTTATTGAAAAAAATAAGTAACTTTGCTGTGGTAACGGTAACTGTCTTTATTTCTGAGGATCCCAACTGCATAAATAATTACCATATAGTAATCTCCAGCGTTTCTGAGGCTTTAAACCAAATGTAGACTACACCCATGCATGGATTTTCACCAAACGTGGTGGGGACACTACCCTACCTGAGTCCCAGAGATGATTTGATTTGGGCATGTCTGAGTCAAAGGAGTCTAGGCTTCCAAGATGAGAACTTCAACCCGTAGCATTACACCAGGATGGACCACAGCAGTTAGAAAACAGAAGGATCAGGATCACCGACATCCAAGAAGTAGCATGTGTACCTCAGCAAAAGCAGAGGGAGCGAGAGAGGGAGCGAGAGAGGGAGAGTAAATATTTTATCTTGACAAAATGTAGAACACTGCTGCACCAAAAAAAAAAAAATACATTTTTGGTATAGCTAATGGATAAGATTATGTACAAGCCACATGTACAAGCCACGCCCACCGAGTATACGTGTATGAGTATAAAATAATCCATGCTGAAGATTAGGTGTGTGCAGTATCGTTCTGGTTTGTAGCTCTAGCTTTTAGCCGGATTGTTTTTTGGCGCCAGAGTGCGGGAGATAAACAGCAGAAAATGAGGCGGGCGGTGAGGCTCTGGATCATATCGTATGAAGGTCTCACTCTGCTGCATTATTGATTTTCATCTCTCGCACCGTCTCCTTTGTTTCACGGCTAATCCATCGTTGGCGTTCGACCCGAGTCGAGCGCTCTCCTGGTACTCCTGAGCTCTTTTTCTCTTCCTCTTCCTTCCTTCTCTCCATCTCCTTTTCCTTCCACCCCAACCACATTACAATCACGAGCCGGAGTTTCTCTTCAGCCAAGGATCAAGATGGATCCTGTTACTGCTGAGGAGAAAAGGACTGGAAACTCGGTGTCACTAGATACACCTGAAATCAAATCTGTGAGACTTGTCCTCCCGCGTCGGTACTCTTCCAAGTAGGCGACATAAAATGGTAGGATTTAGTGCGGGGAGCGTTCTGTTCTGAAATGTTAACATTCATTCTGCTTTTGTTGTGCAACCCTATCACATTGTTACTGTAAAAAAAAAACCTCTACAGGTACCAGATAGGATCGTTTCTGTTTTCATTGAAAACAAATCATGTTTTCTTTAGCCTGTGGTCACGGGTCTACTGGCTGAAAGTTCATGGGAAAGAAAAACGTTTATAATTGTACACCTGAAATGCATCAGCTTCTGTTTAAAGTAACCCTCATCTCCAACACCATCTGGTGCCATCTGAGGCTTTCTTTCCCTAATCTTTCTTTCTTTCTTTCTTTTTTTTTAAATATCCTCTGGGAGCTCCTGAGCTTCGTCCCATAGGTATAAAACATGACTTGAATGGTTGTCCTGTGCCCGCGCAGGAAACCAATAAGACTGCTTCATCCGATTTATTAATAATTAAACTAAAACTCAAATAGAGGCTCATGCACCACCACTTAGACTCGCACAGAAATGGAAACACGGAACATAAACTTGTCAAACAAATGAAGGAGATCAGCGAGTGAAAGGCAGGGAATGGAAAACCCGGTGTTAACCTTTCCTGCTTTCACTTCAGACCGTAGTCAGGAAATGTAGGGGAACTTGTTGGGTTGAGGAGAACGTACCAAGGTTCTGAGTAAGAATTTAAGTCAAGGGGGCAGTTTCTGCTTCTTCTTTTAATCTTAGTTCGAGGTTAAAAATTACAAGCTACAAATTATAATTGAAGGCAGCATATGTGGCAGATTGTGGTGGGTGGAGCTAAATGTGAAGTCTGCTGATTGGTTGTTTGATAGAAAAGCACTGCAGAATCAGTCGGGGATCCTTTGGTTCCTGGGAGAATGTACAGTTCCTGCTGTGGAGAAGAGGTTCAATTGTTAGCTAAGATGCTAAGTCGGGGTGTGTTCGTCTTAAAAAAAGTTGAGAACATTGTGTGTGTGTGTGTGTGTGTGTGTGTGTGTGTGTGTGTGTGTGTGTGTGTGTGTGTGTGTGTGTGT
>JAQNCB010000013.1:2031945-2042062 GCA_030068295.1 Euristhmus nudiceps
CTGGAGGAAGTGGCCGGAGAGAGGGACGTCTGGACCTCACTGCTTAGGCTGCTGCCCCCGCGACCCGACCCCGGATCGAGCCGATGATCATGATGATTTTTCAAAGCCACTTAATCCTAATTAGGTTCGCGCGGAGGCTGGCGCACATCTCAGCCGACTTTGGACGAAGGTATACCCTGGACATCCCGCCAGGCCATCCCAGGGCCAACACACACAACCATTCACATTCACTCTCACACCTGGGGGTGATTTGAAACTAAGCCTACTTTTTTATATACTTTGCCTACTGTGCATGTTTTTGGGCTGTTGGAGGAAACTGGAGGACCCAGAGGAAACCC
Source organism: Euristhmus nudiceps (assembly GCA_030068295.1). NCBI lineage: Eukaryota > Metazoa > Chordata > Actinopteri > Siluriformes > Plotosidae > Euristhmus > Euristhmus nudiceps. Next base: position 2,032,284 of record JAQNCB010000013.1, read on the forward strand.
TTGCAAGCATGGTGAGAACATGCAAACTCCACACGAAAACGCCGGGAATCGAACCCAGAACCTTCTTGCTGTGTGCACAACCATTCACACTCACACCTGTTAGGAACAGGCGATTGGATTACTGGCACATTTTCGGACCTTTGGAGGAAACCAGAGCACCCGGAGGAAACCCACACAACCACAGGGAGAACATGCACACTCCACAGAGAAACGCCCCCAAACCCCGCGAATCGAACCCAAGGCACAGTTTGTTTTTTTAACTAAACGGCCGTATGACCTAACTGTGGTGATGTAGTTCCGCTCTGTTCGCGCTTCACTGGCTGCACTTTGGTGAGAAAGCAACGGCTGATGTTTTCACCGAGTCTAATCTGAACATGCCTTCCAAAAAGGTCAAAAGAGACCCGAAAGGCCTCTTATAGCTAGCGCTGATTGGCGTTCCTGGTCTCACCCGATGAAGCCACATGGCCGCAGGCTGCCCTCTTTAAACCGGAGCCTGGGGAAGACCTTGATGGGTGGAAAGGCTCAGTGGCACCACAGAAGACACGGAGTGAGGGTTTTATCTCTGTGCTTCTAAGCAATATGGCTGGTTATACTCCCCAACCTGTCATTCCAGACGTGACATTCACCAAGCAGCTGAGCCAGACTTATTTATTTATCATCTGTCACCGCAGCGTTTTATATACCGTGGGACGTACGGCGGGCAGACGTCCATCTCATCTCGTGTCGCCTCGCCTCGTCTCATCTGTTTACCTCTGAACAGATAAATATGTATGATAACAACATAAAAACCTCACGTCTACTACGCTGATCTTTTAGTACGCTGGGATTTCTGAGCGACACCAAACAGGCAGACAAATGGAGAAGAAAAAAGGTGACATTTAAAGGCCGGGGCTCGGTGCTGCCGCGTGTGAATATGGCGGATCGGACGAGGTGGAGGTGGAAGACGGTACGGCGTGTTATCGGTGTCGTAGGTAAACAGCGTCAGAGGAGTAGAGCAGAGTGGCTTGTTCTTTCTTTCGATCGGGTAATCACCTGTCTGTGTACTCACCGTTCCACACACTCAGCAGTGCTGTAAAAGCTTTCTAAGCTGTCAGTCAGACTGTGGTATTGTTCGATGGTAACAGGGATGACGAGAGATTAGGGATTGAGGATAACCCTGGGACATTCGGGAAGCGTCAAGAACGTCTATGACTTGCACAGTTGCTGCTAAATTTATATAACTAGCACAGATTTCGCTCCGTACGTCGGGATTGAAGAGATCAGCAACCTTTACTCTGCTGGCTTCAAGATTACAATGTGTGTTTAGCAGCACGTGTTCCATGTTGTTGTTATTATTATTATTATTATTATTATTACTACAAGTTTCTTATTTCTCCACAAGTGGAAAAAAAAAAAACGCAACAAAAGAAAACAGGTTTGGTGGCGGTGTCGTCCTCGCCATCTGTTTATTGATGTATTGGTTTGTCGGTGAACTAATTCCTGCCCACACCACCAAGGATTTTGCCCGTACTTGGTGGGGACACCACCTGACTCTCAGAGATGATTAGATTTTGGAGTGTTGGGCTCAAAGGTCAAGGTCAGAGCAAGGTCACAGAATTTTGTCGACAAACCTTTTCCATGTGGCGGCACTGTGCCGAAGAGTTTGGCGTGTTCGCCTCACAGCAAGAAGGTTCTGGGTTTGATTCCCAGCTTGGGCGTTTCTGTATGGAGTTTGCATGTTCTCCCCGTGCTTGTCTGGGTTTCCTCTGGGTTCTCCGGTTTCCTCCCACAGTCCAAAAACATGCACAGTAAGCTGATTGGCTGTTCCAAGTCACCACTAGCTGTGAGTGGTTGTGTGCACAGTATGTTGGTCCTGCAATGGCCTCGTGGGCTGTTCAGGGTCTACCTCGCCCAGAGACGGCTGAGATGGGCTCCAACCTCCCTGCGACCCTAAATGGGATTATGTGACTTATAAAATGAATGAATAAATGAATGAATATTTTCCATGTTTAAATTGAAATTGTTTATGTCTAAGAAACAGAGACCCACAGACCCAGACATGTTCGCGAGTCTGAGTATCTGTACAGGGTTTTTTTTTTTTTTTTTTTTAATTGCCTCAATGCCACATTTTCTACACACTGCATCAATAACGGCTTCTTTTCTTTCATGGTCGGACTTTTGTGTCTTCAGTGCCATCCTTCACCTTCACACCAACTGGTAAGTGTAACGTTACAGTTACTGTTTATCTTCTGCATTGTAGGAAATTTAATTATATTATATTATACGATTTTTCGGAAGAGCAATTTCAGTAAGAAGGTCCTGGGTTTGAGTCCTGTGCTCTTTAGGGGTGCTTCTGTATGGAGGTTGCATATTGTCCTCGTTTTTAAATGGGTTTACCCGTTGTTTTCTGGTTTCCTCCCACAGTCCATAGACATACATATCAGGCTAATTGGTGGGTGGAGATGTGAGTGTGTGTGTGTGTGTGTGTGTGTTGACCTGCAACGGCCTGGTGAGCTATTCAGGGTGTGCCCTGCCTTCGAGCGGTGTCAGCTGAGATAGACTCCATCCTCCCTGCGGCCCTGGCAGGATCAAGCCCTTTGGCAAATAAATAAATGAATAAATGAGCTCCAGGCTGATTATTGTGGAGCCAACAAACATCACACACATCACTTTCCCCAGTTTGCTTTAGCAGCGTTAGATTTCTCGCCGTGTTGCTTTACGGTGTCCGATTCCTTTCCCTCATGCCCTCGTGACAGAGGATTCACACAGGACATCAAGGGACAGCAGGCCATCTTAGTAAACCATGTTCCCTGCGTAAGAATACATCTTCCCACAAGAAAGAGCGCGAGTCCGGAGCTTTTCACGCAGCCATCAAAGGCGGCTTTGGGAGTCCGCCGAGCCCCTCGGAATCCGGTGAAAAAAAGACTAGCGCTTTACTAAAGAAAGCTGTTAACCACGGACGAGAACGGATCAAAGCTCCTCGGCTTGGCTCCGTGTCGCAGCCGGGTTCTGATGAGGTGACGGCAAAGCTCTCACAGCCCAATTACACAAAAAAAATATAATAAAGGAGAGGAGCTGGAACACGGCGACTTACTGCAACGTTTTCCGTCGCAGGCCCGCTCTCGCTCACTCCTTGCATCAGTCTCTGTTTGAGGTCGTGTTTCGTTTAGTGCTAATCAACCTCCCATTGACGTCTGCGCCGTCCTGAGTGCCAGTAAAAAAAAGAACGAGGAAAAGGAGACTGATTGGATTGAACCCCTTTTCTGCATGAATGGAAATGGATCTAGATTGCGATCAGCGAAATGACACCGTGCCAAACTTTAAGTGAAACCCCAGGTTCTGCTAGTGGAGCGCTGCCAAACACTTATCCACCGACTCGAACCACGTCCAGGGAACGAGTATTCGAAGATCTGTAAATATCCCGTATTGGTGCTAAAGAGGGTGCGAGTGCAGACCAGAGCGTGTCTGCCGTACTGTAGTGTAGAACTCGGGATGTTATGTTATGTGCGTGAGCCCAGATCCGGTGGGGGGGGTTAACGCAGGCTCCTGGCAACACGCAAGGCGTTTAATTAGCTTGATATTCAAGTCCAGGAATTGAGCTCTTGCTTGCCAGTATTCATTTATTGTCACATCTGCGAATCTGCGTCGTCTTTATTTGACGTCTTGATGGTTCGGTATCACGGTTTCTTCCTTGTTTTGCAGTTTCCTATCAAAGAGGAGGAGAAGCTGTGAGCAGCGCCGGCAGGTGAGTTTGAACAGAATTCATAGCCATACTCGATGCATAGTTAGCATGTCCGCCTCACAGCAAGAAGGCCCGGGTTCGATTCCTGGGCTCGGATCGTTTTTGTGTGCAGCGTGCATGTTCTCTCCGTGCCTGTGTGGGGTTCCTCCGGTTTCCTCCCACAATCTAAAAACATGCACAGTAGGCTGATTGGCTGTTCCCTTAGGTGTGTGTGTTGGCCCTGTGATGGTCTGGAGAGCTGTTCAGGGTGTTCGCCCACAGTCGGCTGAGATGGGTATCGGCCTTGCCACGACCCTAATTAGGTGTAAATGGCTTAGAAAATGAATGAATGAGGGAATGAACTGGTGGTTTGACTGACAGTCAAGAATCTGTTGGTTTTGGTGAGTGTGAAGGTCGTAGTTTATTATATCTGTATCCAAGCACTCAGCGAGCCCTTCCACCCTGAAGATGGGGGACTTGGGTCATCATTGGGTCATCTAGAGGCCACTAAGGTCCCTCTGTTGTTGGGGCGTCTGACAAGCCTTGCATGTATCCGTCTCGAGTAAAAATATACATTGCAAAGGAAATCAAGAAAGTGGCCCAATGCATCATGGGATAACAGACTACAAAAGAAACCAAAGCGGCTGGGTGTGTGTGTGTGTGTGTGTGTGTGTGTGTGTGTGTGTCTTTATTTTGTTGCTGGACGGCACGGTCACACACTGGCTAGCATGTCCGCTTCACAGCAAGAAGGTCCTGGATTCGATTCCCGGCGTTTTCATGTGGCGTTTGCATGTTCTCACCATGCCAGCATGGGTTTCCTCCAGGTTCTCCAGTTTCCTCCCACAGCCCAAAAACATGCACAGTAGGCCAAGTGTTGGTTCCAAATCACCCCCAGCTGTGAGAGTGAGTGTGAATGGTTGTGTGTGTTGCCCTGCGATGGCCTGGCGAGTTGTACAATTGTACTCTGCCTTCACCCAGAGTCGGCTGAGATGGGCACCAGCCTCCCCGGGACCCTAATTAGGATTAAGCGGTTCAGAAATGGAATGAATGGCTTAGAAAATGAATGAATTCCTTTATATTTTGTTGCGTGTCTGTACACCGTACCGATAATGTAAACGATCAGGTGACTTTTTCTTAAAACAAGACTGGACTGATTCCTCTTCTACAAAAGGCATCACGGCTGGACAGTCTGAACAGTGCTGAGATTTTAAGGTGGATCCTGGAGATTTATTGTATGTTGTTCATTTTGGGGTGTTTTCATGATGAAATTAAATATTTGTGAAATAATTTTCACTGCTTTTGAATTGACAGTGAAACCACGACATTGTGATTGCTTATCCAGACCACAAGGGGGCAATCTTGGGTTTATAAAGCTGTCGTTCCCTGCATGCTGAAGATGGAGTGTGCTGTAGAACAAAGCTAGCAGGAACGAGAGACAAAAGCTGATCTCGTCCCACCTCCACATCGCTGTTGTGTATTAGTGAAAGAATTGTGAAGAATTTTCAGGGTGTGGTGTGATGTTAAGGATGAAGGGGGGGAGGGCACTTTTCACTCCGAACTCAAACTCAGTTAGGGTTGGTGTTGGTGTTGTGGAGTGAACTCGTCCTCGTCTTGGTCCTAGTGGGCGTTTCCCTTTTGTCTGGGCTCAGATATCCTGAGGTGGCGTTCTGGAAATGTCTACAGTAAATCGAGTGAAGTGGGAACATGCGAGCTGCACCTGCGAGTGAGAACGCTGGCGTGTAAGAGCACTAGTGAAATACAATCCGGGGTCATCGGGACAGGAGCGAGGTTAGCACCGGGTCACGGCGTTGAACGCAGACTTTGATGTTCTGATGTTCAAGTTCAAAGACGCCGCCTTCTTCTTCTTTGCTTTTAAGTAGTGAATATTTGGTTGCCAGCTCCACTGTTATGATTCCGTTGACCCCCGTTTTTTTTTTTTTGTCCTGGGAGGATTTAGTGATTTGTGGCAGCAGGGTGAAGTATGAACACGCCTGACGGACCCTGCGAACAGTACCGCTGGGACATGAGACTGTGATGTCATCAGTGTTGTGCTATTACGACATCATGCTAAACTCAATCAACAGTATGGTGGTTATCTACTTGTCTTTGTAAAATGCTTGATACTAGTGGCACGGTGGCGCAGCAAGAAGGTCGTGGGTTTGATTCCCGTGTTCTGTGACGCCGTTTCCGTGCAGAAGTTTGCATGTTCTCGCTCTGCTTGGGCAGGTTTCCTCTGGGTACTCCGGTTTCCTCCTACAGTTTAAAAACATGCGCGGTAGGTGGCCTGGCTGTTCCAGATCACTCCAGATGGTTCTGTGTGTCCACGATGGTCTGGCGAGCTGTCCACTGTGTAGTCCACCCCGGATTAAACAGTTCAGAAAATGAAAGAATGAATGAATGAAATTGTTCATTCCCTGCCAGACCTCAGCAACATTCTCTCTTCTTCTTCCAGGTAATTTGTGTGCACGCGATGCTTACGAGTAAAGTTGTAACAGCGTGCTGTTGGTTTTCTATGTGCACAGGCCTGGTTTGTTGAACATTAGCGACTCGGCCACGCAGCCCTGGCTAGCGGACACGTGGCCCAACAGCTGCTCCAACCAGAACGACTGCAGCATCAACTGCTGCACCGCCAGCAACGGGAACAGCGACAGCAACCTGGCCACCTACAGCCGTCCTGGTGAGTCAGCACTGAACACAGCGTGTGTGTGTGTGTGTGTGTGTCCATGTTGAAGGTTAAAGCAGGGCTGTTTTAGATGGAGAATAAAAGGTAGCCCTGGCCTGGCCCTTATAGGGTCTGATCTGCCAGCTAATCAAATTTACCAGCTGATTTCCATACCGTTGTTGTAGCGTCTAAATGCAATTTCCTCTAAGTGCTTTCTTATTTAGGAAACAGGGAGCAGTCACAGAGGTCGGCGAGAGACAGGCTGTGTGTGTGTGTGTGTGTGTGTGTGTGTGTGTGTGTGTGTGGGTGTGTGTGTCTGAGAGCGATGATGATGGAGGGCAAATAAGTTATATAAAAAGGCCGAGTGTGCAGAAAGAGTGATGAAGCCCTTCCAGGTGATTTTTTTTATTTTTTTTTGTAAGTGTCAGCAAGAGCTGGATGAAATGGCAACAGGAGAAATGATTGTTCCCAGGAACACTTGCTCAGTGTGTCACAGTGTGAACAGAAGTGATTTGTGCAGTGGGATTGGAAGGTATTCTGGAGTAGCGGTGTCGTCCGCTAGCACATCCACCTCACAGCAAGGTTGGAGTCCAGGGCTCGGCGAGGGCGTTCCTCTGTGGAGTCTGTGTGCTCTCCCTGTGATTGTGTTTCCTCAGGGTACTCTGGTTTCTTTCCACGGCACAGAGACACCCACATTAGGTAATTGGTTGTCCCGAATCGCCCCTCGGTGTGTGTGAATGGTTGTTTGAGTTTTGGACCCGTGACGGACTGGCGAGCTGATCGGAGCGGCGTGTTCCCCGCCTTCGCCCAGAGTCGGTAGAGTCTCCTTGGGAACTGGTGACGGCGATGATGGTTGTGATTCTGTATGCAGCGTGTGTGCGTGTCCTGATTTAATTGACGGACAGTCAGTCAGTGTTATGAAGAAACTGATCAACAAATAGCTGTCAATCACACTGAGATGCTCAACCGTGCTGTGCGTCCCAGAGTACGAGGCTGTGATCCGCTGCATCCTCATGGCGTAAGCACAAGCAGTCCACACTCGCCGCGGACGCTGGGTTCGAATACGCTAGGATCTTCACCGAGGATATTATTGTGTAATCTGCTGCGTAAGGAGCAAAGAAGAAAAAAGATTTCGGGACTGCCTGAAAGTGAAGGGCTCGCTTAGATGTCTCTGTTGATAGGAAGCTGATCTTGTTGAACTTATCCAGTTGTTGTAGTTTTTGTTCTGGTGAATTCGGTTGAATCCGACTCTTGGTGAGTCTATTCTTATAGTTTTTTTGGCAGATATTTATATGTTAGGTTGCCAGGTCTTTTACAATCCTTCACAGCTCCTGGTATTCCTGTGTGGTCTCCCATCGAAGTGCTAACAAAACCCAATCCTGCATAGCTTCAGAGATCAGATGGTAACGGGCATCCTCGGGGTGGATAGAGGGCACGTAAAACAACTTGAAAGTTTTGAAGAACAAAAACTGTCTGTGTGTACATTACCGAATGTTGGCACACATCGAGTTTCAACAGAAGAACAAGCAAATATATTCAGTTCCTGCGAAAGAGACAACAGCTAATTCCATTCCAGTCTTGCCCAAGACTGAACAGCTACTCGCATTCAACCTCCAAAGAGTGAACAGCCAAACACACCCAGTTCCCGCCCAAGAGCGAACAGCCAGTCACACCCAGTTCCCGCCCAAGAGCGAACAGCCAGTCACACCCAGTTCCCACCCAAGAACGAACAGCCAATCCGACCCAGTTCCTGCCCAAGAGCAAACAACTACTCGCATTCACCCCCCAACGAGTGAACAGCCAATCACACCCAGTTCACACCCATGAGCGAACAGCCAGTCACACCCAGTTCACACCCATGAGCGAACAGCCAAGTCACACCCAGTTCCCGCCCAAAAGCGAACAGCCAATCACACCCAATTCCCGCCCAAGAGCAAATAATCAGTTGTGTTCAGTTCCTATCAGAGCGAGCAGTGAATCAGCATTGCACTGCACACAGACATGAAAAATCAAATCGTTTCTTTTTTAAATCTGGAGCTCTGCGATAAACAGATGAAAAACACATGGTGTTGGTAGGTTGATGAGGAATAAGAGGAATAAAACACACAGAGATCTTCGCCTTGTCATGGTTATTGCCAGACAGAAGCAGTTCCTTTTACATACAGTGTTTTACATTATATTTGAAGTCCACGATGTGCAGAATGTGTGATTTAAACGGATGTTTGTGGAGATTTGGAATTCTGAAGTCTGGTGTGGATTTAAGTGTTGGCTCTAATAAGACAGATGGAAATAAAGGCGTATGTAGGTATGAAATGTTTCCAGTGTGAAATAAAATGTTGAAATATTAGACAGCGGTGACGAACGTGCTTTAAATGATGCTGAAACATTCCTCCCTTTGTAGCACCTAAGCATGCCATTTACTGGGCTATGTTTTCACAGACACAGTTTAGTCCAGGCATTAAAACCCAGAAGCGCTTCCCTGCACGCCTAATCCGCTCCTTTTATGAGGTGTGTGTTTTACTGCTAACTCGAGCTTTTATCCGAATCACCTTTTTTTTAAAAGGGAGGAAGGATAAAATGCCATGGCCACTCACAGCATGACAGCGTGAAAGCTTGCCAGCCTCTCGCCTGGCGCACCTCAAACACTAAAACCTTTAGGAAATTAACTGGCTCTGAGACGTCTCCCGAAAGGCCACTCGGTAGGGTTCGGTTTGTGAGGACCTACATCCTTTTGAAGTGCTGAGATATCTCCGATCCTGGCAGAACCGAGAGCCGAACCCAAAAATCCAACCGACGGCAGCCGCGTGGTATTTACCGCTGAGCGCCGAGCGATGATCCTGGACAGGATTTGAATATTTTATGAGCGAGGGGAAAACTGGATCTGTCAGAAGGGGTTTTTTTTTTTGCGCTGCTTCTTTCCGGAAGGTTTTGATTTGGACGAGACGCAACACGCGGCTTGATGAAAAGAGCTGTCTCCTTGAGAAAGGCACGGCTTCTGATAGCACATTTGGCACGGTTTATAAGGAAGTGCATAAGCTAAAGCACCACCATGAAAAGAATTAAGTAGCAGCTGCAAAGTTTTTAGAGCTTTGGAAGAGATGGATGGGCGGTTCCTGAGAATTTCAGAAATATTCATCTAAAGAAGTCTTAACGGCTAAAGGCGTTGTAGCTCACCAACCAACCGACGTCATCAGCTCCGACAGCAGCAGTGTTCATTTTGAGAATGCTATAATCCCAAAATTATTCTTCTTGTTGTAAATACAGGGATCCCTCACTTTTGGTGGTTAATGGGGGACCGAGACCCGACACAAACACCCAATTTCCATGAAGTAGGTTCGACCACCCCCTGACTGACGTATACGTACATGTATATGTGTATATAATATCAATAAATACATATTCAACACTATAAATGCT
>JAQNCB010000013.1:2092606-2104322 GCA_030068295.1 Euristhmus nudiceps
ACACACACACACACACACACACACACACACACACACACACACACACACACACACACACACACACACACACCGCCACACACACACACACACACACACACACACACACACACACACACACACACACACACACACACACACACACCTTCGCGCGCACACACACAAATTAAACACAACCTTAAAAACTAAAAGAACCGTTTGAAACACGGCGCGTGATTGGTCGGCAGTGAAAGATAAACCGGGCCATTCCAGCGAGTTCAGAGAATACGCATCCCCGTGAGTCAAGAGTGCATCGTGTTTGTGATATCATAGGATCTATGTGTTGTTAGTGGACGCTAACGCCATCATGCTAATGTGCCGTACGTCTATCGTAGACCTACGCCACTAATCCGCAAGCATATACGCTCGAGTCACGACTTCCTGCGTAGATAACCACGAACCAGAGACGGGAATTTGGTCTTCGGAATTATTATTATTATTATTATCATCATCATCATCATCATCATCATCATTATTATTATTATTATTATTATTATTATTATTATTATTATTATTATTATTAGTTTGATGACGTTGGGTGTGCATTATTACTGATGTAAAAAAAATAATAACACCAATAAGTGCTTTAAAAATAAACTTAAGGAATAAATATCACTCAATTACAAAATAACTCGTTCCGCGTTAATCGTTAGTAAACTTGAAGTTCATGTCCACTACATCTGTTGTGCATAAGACTAACGTAAATTAAATAAATTAGACGTTCTACGCACTTGCACACACACACACACACACACACACACACACACACACACACACTAAAGAATTGTGGCTCTCCAGCTTGTGTTATAGAAGAAACACGCCGCGCATGAAGCTGGGTGTGCCGTCTTTTTGCGAAAGCACTAAAACAGGACACGTGTATGATTTTAACAGAGAGAAAAAAAAACCCATACACTTTATTGTGAATCATATGGCTTTTAAACATCGCTCGTGTTTTAAGTGCTTCATGATCAGTCTTTCAGAGGAGAAATCCAAAAACTAAACCTTAAAATAATATTATAAACAGCAGGAAAGCTTACGACACAGTCGCGGTTTGCTGATGTTTGATAAAATTATTGACGGTGATCGATGCTTAAGAAGAGAGGGAGAAGGAAAGAGAAAAAGAGAGAAGGGGAGAGAGAGAGAAGGAGAGAGAGAAAGAGAGAGAGAGAGACAGAGAGAGACCCTTATACACAAACGAGCAAACGGCGAAGAACAGCGGTGAGCCAAAGTGTTACGTGATTCAGTGACTTTCGTCCTGATACGATACGCTCATGAGCTAAAACATTATGACCTCGCACTCGCAGATGGATTCAGTAATGTTGATAATCTCATAACCAGTGGGTGTATCCGGTCTGGGAATCTGGTTTGAAAGCCTTCTGGTTGCCTCCCTTTCAGAGACATCATCCAACTAGGAGGAAGCTCCCTCAGGTGGACCCAGAACCCGGTGGAGGGATTATATGTCCTGTCTGGCCCAGGAACTCCCAGGGAATTTTCTGTGCTGTAATCAAGGACGTAATGGTGATCCGGTGTAGACAGAAACCAAACAGTTGGTTCTTGCAGTCTACTCTGGGTGGATCTGGAGGAAATGGGCAAGTGTGATGACCGAAGTGAATTCGACAAGACCCACATCACTGGGGCGCAACATCTCCAAACAGCAAGGCATGCAGGCTTCTCCTGGACACTTGTGGTGACCATTTACTGACAGTGTTCCAGCAAACTCCAAACCAGAAGAAGAAGAGTGCTGGGCACCAACGATTCAACCATCCATCCATCCAACCATCCAACCCAACAGAAGGTCTACTGTTGCACAAATCAGGGAAAATTTGAATGAATTGATGTTTATCGAAGGAATGTGTGGTTGGGGTCCCCATGGTAACCCCTGTGTCCATGATGAGAAGCAACTAAACCTCCAAGCAATGGAGGATGTCCATTCGGTCCAATGAGTTCTTGCTTTCTTTTGAATGATGTAGACGTAAATGGCTGGGTTCTGGACTTTGGAGCAATGTCCATTCCGTTCACTGAGTCTTGTTTTCTTTTACATGAAGTAGATGATGAGTTCTCGGCATTGAAGTAACGGAAGATGTCCACGTGCAACGTTTACTCTTGAAAGTGATGTGACCAGGATGCACCATCGGAAGAGACAAGCCGGTGCATGGTGTGTGATGTTCTGGGCAAAGTTCTGCTCGGAAACCCAGAGTGTGGGGGGTATTCAACTAGACGTTGACTTGAGGATATTATTGAGGACCATATAACACCCATATTTGGCAACAGTATTCCCTAATGGTAGTATTCTCTTTCAGCAGGATCATGCACCCTTCCATACCACACAAATTCTTCAGGAATGGTTTGAAGTACGTAATTAAGAGTCGGTGATGTTGACTTGGCCTGGAAATTTGTCAGCTGTCAATCTACCGCAAACGCCTCGATCTCTGACACCACAGCACAACTCTGGAGGTTCTGTAGACCTTTTAGTCCATGTTTTAATTGGCATGTGGAAGGCCACAACCACCAGATGGAGGTAGTCATAATGTTTTGGCTCAGTAGTGTATCTGAATTCTGAACAGTTGCCCTATTTTGGAAGGTTTATTTAAATAAACTGTATATCGTATCCCTCCATCATGGCCTCAGGAGAACCAATTGGCACTGGGCAGCGTGCGACTCTGCCTCTTAGCGCCACCAATCCTGCACTGAACACACAGGCGTAGTTTCATATATCTCTGTACATGGCTATATAATTCTCCTTTTTTTCTCTAGTTACAGTACAGCAACTCCTTATCGTAATATCTCCAGATCTCCTCTCCAGCGGTGCTTCATGTCAGCAGGAGCGATGGGTTGTTGTTTTTTTGTGCTTTTCACCAAAATTGCAGTGCAAAAGAAAACCATTTGAATATTAATAACAATTAAACAAAACAAAACAAAAAAAACCAACGGACGGATGAAGAAATCCATGGATTGTTTATGGCACGTCAGCCTGCCGAATATCAAATTCACATCCAATATATTACACATGATGAACAGTGAAGTGAGCGAACGGAACCCGGCTTGCATAGTGATGCAACAACCATTTTCAATGACAAATTTTTTTATTTACAGGAAACGTCTTCGCCTTTCATCCCCCAGTTCACTAAACGACTCAAAATTCAATTTTTTATTTTTTTTTTCCTCACTTTTCCTCCTCTCTGCATGAATGGCTGTCGGTATCGAAGTGTTTGAAAGGATTTCATTTGTTCGTGAAAAACGGACAGAAAACATCAAATCAACATGGCGGTCAGTGACAGTCTGTCTTTACATCACATTTACACGGAGTCGTTTCCGTCTTCACCTTCCGCGGGGGCGGGCCTTCCTTCTGACGCGGTGTACGAGTCTGTTTCACTGCGTGGATCTCCGAGCCGCCTCAAGTCAGGGGAAAAACAAACAAGCAAAAAAACGCTTTCTCTTCTTTCTTTCTTCTTTTCTTAAATTCCAGCCTTCGGTCAGGGCTTCTCACTCTGTCAGGGGCACAAAAGATAAACATGATTGCGTCACAAAAACAACGAAGCATCAAATCATGATTGTTGATGGAGAATTAATTATCTATGAATGACGCGAGACTGCACCGCCATTTTGATGTTTATTAAAGCGGAATGAGGGCAGTAGTGGCCCGGGGATAAGGTGCTGGATTACTGATCCCAGGGTTGGGGGTTCAAGCCCCACTATCACCGGGTTGTCCCTGCTGTCCCCCCAGTGCCCCTAACTGGGTTATCAAAGTTCGGCCGTGTCTCTCCCTGTCTGTAGTGAGAAGGATGGAAAAGAACCATCGCTGACTTTCATCAAGAGGAGCTGCATCGCCATCAGTGTGTTTCTGCCCTGGAGAGCTGTCCAGGGTGTACTCTGCCCTCACCCAGAGTCGGCAGAGATGGGCGCCAGCTTCCCCGTGACCCTAATTAGGATTAAGCGTTTCAGAAAATGAACGGATGAATAAAAGCAGAATGAAAGAAAAGCCTTCCGATCACTCCGGTTACACTGAAAAGATGTATATTTTCATTATCAGGTGGTTTTTACTTACATTTTCAAAGTTGTACATTCAAATTTGTTTATGGCTGGCATTATTTTTGCCGTTCATTTTTGCAGTTTGTATTAATTTTCCCCGTCAATCTGATTTGTCCACTGCCTTGTAATTAAGACGTTGCTATAGAAACGATAAGCTGCTACGTAATTTAAGAAGCGGATAGCAAGGAGAAATTCACTGTTTTCTTTGCAAGCATGATTAATCCTCTTAGGGTGACGGGGAAGCTGAAGCCTATTTTAGCCCACTCTGGGTAAAGGCAGGGTACACCCTGAACAGCTTGCCAGTCCATCCCAGGGCCAACAACACACACACACAAAACCATTCACACTCACACTCACACCTTGGGGCAATTTGGAACAGCAAGTTAGACTAATATGCATGTCTGGAGTACCTGGAGAAAACCCATGCAAACAACACAGTAAAGCCCTTGCCGAGCCAAGGACTCAAACACAGAACCTTCTCGCTGTGAGGCAGGCCTGCTAACCACTACACAACCGTGCTGCACTTGATATTAAAATAAATACCGCACGAATGATTATTATTATCGTAAATAAATGTCCGGCGTGAATAAAACAGACTTACATAACTCTCCGGAGTACTGCCCCTGACCGTTGGTCCCGATGTAGGCGGAGTCGCCATGCCCGGTGTTGGAGCGCTGGTGCTGACCTCGTGACCCTTCTCCTTTACGAGGACCCGTCGATCCTTTGGAGGACGTGGTTCCAGATGAACTGTGACCTCCGGGGGATGGGAACGATGGTTTGCTATAAGGTGGCATGGCTTCTTCTGGACAACAACATACAAGACACACAAAAATGAGTTTAAAAAACATTTCTGAAACACTTACTCTGAGAAACGAGTCCAAGAACCAGGTTCCATTCAGATGTTCATGCAGCAACAGTTGGAGACCTTATTAGACTTGTTACCAGAAGCTCAAGAAACCAGACACGAATACGTACTTCCTGTGGCCTTGGTCTTAATGATCTCACAGAGGACCGAGGGGGTACATTTGGATGAGTGCATGCTTATGTGTGTATGAGATGGTTTCAGCACTACATCTGCTCGGTTCCTCCAGTTTGTCTGGAACTGGAAGCAAGAAGTCAGTCAACAGCTCCTTTCTCTTCACAGCAGGCTTCCTGATTGAACATCAGGGCCACATCTGGAGTTGCTGGTTTCCCAATGATCGTACCGAGGTAGAACGTTTTGCTTTCTTCACACCGAACTTTGACAACTTGCTCATAACTTGCTTAATTAACTCCAGGCTTTGAAGACAATCCAGCAACGTCAAAAAAAAACAACCTCAGACTGACAGTTCTCTGGCAAAAAACGTCAAGTGAAACAAGAGTGTTAATTGAGCCGTCGTGACGTTTGAATGGATCTGAGACACCACTGAACAATGGTAAGGATTTGATTCAGTGACAGTGGTAATTATTCTTTTTGTTTGCTTTATGGAAATTGAGAAATTCATAAAGAATGATAAGTTACACATTTGAGGGTTTTTTGCAGCGGAAAAGTGAACGATGGGATTCGAGAAAACTTCTGGGGGCTGAAGACAAAGAGTTTATTTCAATATATTGTACAGCTGAAGCTTTCACCAACGTGTTCGAGAATAATTTAATCATAGTCGGGATAATAAACGGACCATCAAAAACGGGCAAACTTTCAAACAACGTACACTTTCAGGAGAGTTTCTTCAAGAGAAAATTGATGTCCATGGCTTATACGTAAAGCTTACTTATCAAACTTTCTTACATGGCAACAGCAGTATGTGCAATTTGATTGGTTGAGGCACAGACAATAAATTGTGAATTGACTGGTGTGTATCCGAGCGGTAGATTAGCCGTTAGCTAGCTTCATGGTGCCCTGTAATCTTTAGCTGCTTCCAGAGAAGCACTCATTTTTTTTTTAAAGAGTAAATGTATACAGGGTGGCACGCTGGCATAGTGGTTAGTCACAGCAAGAAGTTCCTGGCTTCAGGCGTTTCCATGTTGAGTTTGTATGTTCTCCCGTGCTTGTATTGGTTCCCTTTGGGTACTCTGGTTTTCTCACACACTCCAAAGACATGCAGATCAGACTAAATGACTGTTCCAAATTGACCCGAGGTGTAAATTGTGTGTGTGTGTGTGTGTGTGTGTGTGTGTGTGTGTGTGTGTTTGTCTTGCAACGGTCTGGTAAGCTGTTCAGGGTGCTCGATGCTTAGGGTACTCGCTGCTTGTCAAAAAGCTGAAAGCTACAAAAGCCTTCACAGACAGGGATGAAGACACTTTGTTCAAAAATAGATATTTTGAACATATCACCGCAGCTCGTATGAAAAACATAACAGCGCCTGATGTGACTTGAAAAATGGCTGCCCTTTTAAAATACCAGATAATAAACTTTATTAACTTCGTTTGCTCGGTCAGTACAGAGAAATTCCAGCCCTCAGTCTTGCTTTCCGCTCTAAAGACCAAAGACCTCCAGCTGAGATTTCTCTATACAGACCTCATTCACTTATATTATTTAGTTATATTGTATATATGGTTCCTTAGTTGTTTTTACTACTTGTTTTTTTCTACTTATTTTTACTTTTAGACTGTGTTGCACTATCCACTTTGCTGCTGTAACAATATAAATTTCCCCGTTTGTGGGACGAATAAAGGATTATCTTATCTTATCTTATCATGCTCAGTTAAAAGTAATTTAGGAAGTAATTAAAGCCTTATGTTTTCCTACAGTATGCACACACACCTCCAGAAACTGAGTGCAAACACTATGTTGGATTTATACATAGAGTCACGGAAGCTGTGATTGAAAAAAGTCAATGTATGAATTTCAAAACTTCTGACTGGTCTCATTTGGGTTGAAATCTGCTTTTACACCAGCAGTAGGAACACCTTGTCTCTGGATCAACTTGCGCCCACTTTCCTACATGTTTATATAGTCATTCTCAACTCAGCGGTAACCTGAAAGCTAGAGGGACAACATGCAAGCAAACTACTAGAGAAGAACCACCCACCTGCTGCCAAAACCCATGGAATGACCTAATACTTCTGATGGACACTACTCTGCACAGAACAAGATGTTCTGGAACAATCTGCGCCTCCTCGAAAATTCAAGCAAGTTGGTGCCATGGGTGTCAGGTTATCGTGCAATGAATTACTTTTACACAGACAGATGTGGTGGGGCCCTTTGTCCTGGGCACAGTTTATTCTGGCAAGGTGGCGGACTGTGCTTTCCAGCGAGGGTGTGACGCTGATCCTGAATATGCCTGCACCGCAGCTTGAAAAAAATACAGTCGGCTAGCATCATATGCCTTAAAGGAAGCACCTCCTTGTCGGTGGTGATCATGTGATGGAAGCATTACTTGAGGAGATGGAATTGGTGAACAAATTGGGAAGATATGGACAAAATCCCACCAAAACAAATGGAAGGAATCCCAAGAGTCATCACCTGGTAACAGAGAGCTAAAGCAGAATTTCACAGTAACACGCCAGACCCTCCAGATCTTAATAGCTTGAAGAGAAAGTCAGGGAATGGCCATTTATTGGTGTTGAGCAAGAACAGCTCACAGGAACCTGATTCCCTGACATTCCATGACATTAGGTAGGGGAGGTAAGTCTGTTGGGCTTTTTTACACCCGAGCCTTGAGGCTCATCAGGCCGGTGCTTATTCCCAGTTTCCGTAGCGTGAAGTGACCCGGAGTTCAACTCCTCCTGGATGGGATGCTGGTGACCTTCCCAGTTTCTTACCCATTTATACTGCTGTGTGGACAAAGGCACACTTGTGGTTAAGACCTTGCCCAGGTCTTAGCACAGTGGGGGTCTACTAGGGATTCAAACCCACGACCTGATCATGAGCCCAGCACCCTAACCAATACACCACCATCCCCAGGCACCATGACTTTCAAAGTAACTATCAGTGGACAGGGAGTACAAGTAACAATCATATCTCTGATCCTACCTGAAGGATGGCCGTTCTTCTGTACTCTCCTGGCCTCGTCTGCTCTCTCCATTGAGCCCAGTCTTTCTTGGCCGTGTCTGTGGCGTTCCAGAGATGTACGAGTCTGCCTCTCCAGAGAGCTCTTCACCTCATCCGGGCCACTCATATGCTGCCTCTCCAGAGACGAGGCCTTGCGTTCACCGGGGCTCCCGATGTTTCCTACGCTCCTCGGCCCCTGGACGCGCATTCCCTGGCACGGCGGCGGCTCTGGAGGTGGAGGTAGGTCTGGTAAACATATGACAGTAATAGCAGGACATTTTAAAAGCCAGGTCATTTTTTTTATATTTACTTTTACGGCATTTAGCAGACGCCCTTATGCAGAGCAACTCTTTTACAATGGGGCACTTGAGTATGTGTTGGCCCTGCGATGGTCTGGTGAACTGTTCAGGGTGTCATCATGGTTTTTATATGAGTGCGATGGAGGTTGAACTACTATATAAAAGTATAAAATGTAGTGTTTGGTCCAAGAGGAATGAAATACTGTGGTGGTATTATTAAGAAATGGGCACCACAGTGGCGAGGCGGTTATCATGTCCACCTCGTAGCAAGATGATCCTGGGTTTCGAGTCCATATGCATTTTGTGGGTTTCCTCCAGGTACTCCGGTTTCCTCCCACAGTCTGACGGCATGCACATCAGGCTAACTGGCGGTTCCAAATTGCTTCGAGGTGTGAATGCGAGTGTGAATGGTTGTATGCGAGTGTGTGTTGGCCCTGTAATGGTCTGGCGAGCTGTTCAGAATGTACCCCGTCTTTGCCATTTGTCGGCCGAGATAGGCTCCAGCCTTCCTGTGACCCTAATAGGATTAAGTGGTTCAGCAAATGAATCAATGATAAGAAGACACTTTTTAGTTGCATTTTTTCACAAAATAAACACTAAACATGCATTGTAATAAAATAAATACTTTTAGTCTCTTCTATATCATCGTTTTAGTTTAATATTTTGGTATTTTCTATTAAATTCCTGGCTACATTACTTAGTCAAAACCCTGAAAGGTGGTCCCCTGTCGGATCTTACCATCAGTGCTAGCATCCCTGCGGTGCACAGCCGTACCTGGTCCTCGGTTTTTGCGCGAGGGCCGTGCTGCCCGTTGGTGGCCCAGGCTGTGCATTCCCACAGTGCTGCCATCTGTAGAGAACGGACTGGCAGGGCGAGGTCTCAGGGCCAAGCACTGATCTGTGAGGGGAGAACAGACTGGTGGTTATGATTGAGAAGCATCATTGGTTGAAGGTGATGGAGAGCCATAATCGTTCAGCAGCAATGAGGAAAATGAGAACTATCCGGAATAATCACCATCCTTGATAGTTCGTAGCGGGTATAAAACAAAACATGGAATCGAGAGCTTTTGAGAAGGTGAGATGGACGTCATGGAAGAAGTGATTACCATTAGGGCGGCCATCGTCAAGAGCCAAGCCAAGCGGCTACATGAAGAAAAGCAAAACCCGTTTTAAATCCGTGTTCATGCCAAGCCCTTGCGCCATGCTTGTCTCCCAGAGGTCAGCGCTAAACACATTGAAATACGACTGTAGTATCAATCAGGGTGTTAGTACCATCACGGACCCACAGAGGCGAGAAATTTGAGAGATTTCGAAACCCAGAGCAGAGCGATGAATCAAAGCAACAGCCAGTGAGGAAAGAAGACGGCGCCGTCGTTATGAGATGGTTAGAATCCGCCATGTCGCTCCACAGACAGACAGACAAACAAACAGACAAACCTCTCTTGGTGAGGCTGGTGCCATCCAGGCGGTAGCCTGCCTTATCGGCGGCCGCTGCCAGCGCACGGGCAAAGCTGCAGTGGGTGAACAGGGAGCCGTCGGAGGAGCTCCCTGCACTGGACCTGTGGCTGGAAAAGGGCCGGTCGTCCTCCTCCGATGCCGAGCCCCACCCGTTCACCATCGAGCCTACAAGCAGCAGCCGCAATCAATGAGTTTACCAGACTTACTCACTTGATTCGGCGAATCGAGGGGATCCAGATGTGCACATGTTTGAAAATATACTCTACACACAGCATGCGGACTTCGCAAACTATTTCAGCTGCAGCAGAAGCAGCCCACTCCGGCCGTGTTTCAGGAACTCTAGCTCCATGCCTCTAAGGCAGTGCGTAGATTTTATATTTTTGGTCAATCGCATACATTTTTATTAATGATTTAGTGAAAGCATCGTATCGGATTGGACCACAACACAACTGGCTTCATAGCTGCAAACATTAGCACAGAAAAACGACTCACTCCAGAGATGCAGTCTATCTGTACCCACTGGATATGAGCAATCGTACATTCTGATTGGATAATCTGCGAATAGGATATGACTCTGTATACCATTAGTATGTCGGTACAGGGGAAAAAAAAAAGCAGACGTGGTTGGGACTCGTGATAAAACCAAAAAAGCTGACCCAAGACTTCATCCGTTTAACCCTAGAACGGTTACCAGGGTGGAATTCACCCGGAGTAATTAAGGTGGTTGTGTAACTCGTACGTCTGGCAGCGTGAGTATAAGTATGTTATAAGCATGTTATAAGTATATTATTACATATTAATTAATTTATGGTAAAATTCTCCCGGGTTTACCGTCCACGTTAGCAAATTAGAGGGTAACCGTTCTCGGGTTAACACCTATTCCACCAAAAGCAACAAGTATTAATTTTCTAAGCGGCTTAATCCTAATTAGGGTCGCGGGGAGGCTTGGGCGCGGGGAGGCTGGAGCTCTCCAGGCCATCGCATGGAAACACACACACACACACACACACACACACACACACACACACACACACACACACACACACACACACACTCGCTCGCTCTCAACCCTAGGGCTGATTTGGAACAGCCAATCAGCTTACTGTACATGTTTTTGGACTGTCAGAGGAAACCGGAGTACCCTGAGGAAACCCATGCAAGCACGGGGAGAACATGTGAACTCCACACAGAAACACCCAGGCTGGGAATCGAACTCAGGACCTTCTTACTGTGTTGTGAGGTGAATGTGCTCCAACAAAATGTTTCTTTTTAAATGCAATAAAAGTAATTCTATTCTTTCTTTTTTTTTTTGATGAACCTTTTTTTTAAATAGCTTTTAGAGAGATGCCACAATGAAAATAGCGCAACTATTATCGACACTGTAAAATCATTTTAAGGGTGATTCCTGTTTTTTTTTTTTTTTCGGGAATACTGTGGTTCATAAGATTCCCGTTGGATTCCGGATGAACTGGAATCGTTTTCAGTGTTCAACATGTAATCGAGATGAGACTGAAATCAAAGCATCAATAGGATCATTTTAATATTGAAATACAGTGATCCCTCTCTACATCGCGCTTCAGGTTCTGCGGCTTCACTGCATCGCAGATTTTTAAAAAAATATTCATCGAAAAATAAAAAAATAAGGAAATTAAGGAAAAATAGGGAAAAGTTAAGGGAAATGCCGTGAGGTCACTATCGACTCCGGTTTGGGACTCGGGTGGACTCGGCTCTGAAATCTCGCAAGCTGATTGTTCGAGACGAATTTCCCAGCATTAGCGTAACTTCGTAAACCGAAGAACAAGAAGAGGAAGTGGAAATCAAGCGGCAAAGCGATTAGAGTCAAAGTAAAATTACATTAAAAGTTCTAAAAACACATTTCTTACACTTTATTTACATCTATGTACAATTACATGTATGTATTT
>JAQNCB010000013.1:2182945-2200547 GCA_030068295.1 Euristhmus nudiceps
TTTATTGATATTATATACACATATACATGTACGTATACGTCAGTCAGGGGGGGGTCGATCCTACTGCACGGAAATTCAGTGTTCGTGTCGGGTCTCAGTCCACATTAACCACCAAAAGTGAGGGATCCCTGTACATTCTAGTTTAGAACGTTATATTATACACAAGCTCTAACGACAGAACAAAGAAGAGTTTAATTGTCGTTTGATTGTGTTTCAAAACAGACCGGAGTCCTTCGAACCAGCGCTTCCCTTCAGTACGATCAGGGTGTCTCTTATCGTGGTGTGTGAGTGTGATGGGGCCGCTGTGGAAGTATGTGAATTTGGAAGCTACAATGGAGTGAGGAGAAAAATCTCGACTGAATAATTGTGTGTGTGTGTGTGTGTGTGTGTGTGTGTGTGTGTGTGTGTGTGTGTGTGTGTGCCAGAATGACATGACAGATTGATGAGGAGATGGTTGGACTCTTAGATTAAAGGGGCCTTGGTGCTGTCTGCATCAGGAATTTCTCATTACGTTTCTCCTTGAACCTGTCGGACTCCCGTTGCCCCCCGGCTCACTAAATCACGCTGTTAGGACTGCAGGTGCGTCCGTGATCCTCCACCCTCGCACCGCACTTTTTTTTTTTTTTTTTCAAACAATCACAATACTCCCTCACTCACATGCTATCTTTTCATTCTGACATGAAAAAGCACACCGCGGCGTTTCCCCTCTGTGTGTTCACTTCCACACATCATAATACAGACGTGATCGCAATCTGCACACCGTAAAACATTACTTATTATTACTACTGTCCTACTGATAGAGGTGCTGATACAAATCCCACAGTGATATGAATGAACTCATTTAATAACGTTATCGTTTCTATAGAAACAACGTACATAGCAGCTGCACATAAACAGAGTAACATTAAGATTAACGCTCCTGACAGATATCTCTAGTGACAGGTGTCGGAGGCTGCTTTCTGTAAGAGAAGCGTGGCGCCTTTACGAACTGAATCACAGACAATCCTAGAGGAAATTAATAAATAAATCTACCCCTGTGTTACCCAACTGCGGTCCGAAGCGAAAGAAGGAAAGATGACCACCGAAGTAGTTAAATTATCCGTTTGACAAGTTCATGTTCCGTGCTGCCGTTAGTGCTTGGTGTTGTTGTTTTGCTTGATGAAAGTTTGCCTACCTGAGATAGGTTTTGTGTCTGTGTGTGCTTGTTTATACCGTGTGGGTCCTAGTGACGATGTTTGAGCCTCTGGGTTTTGGATTTTCGGTTATTAATAATAAATCATTTTCATTTTAAGTTTTGGTGACGCAGCACCTTTTTGGGTTCCCTGTGTTGGCACAGAGGTGGCACAGTGGTGTAGTGATTAGCACATCCTAGCACATCCTGGGCTCTGACTCGGGTGTCTCTGTGTCCTCCATTTTCCTCTGGTAATCCAAAGGCGTGCACCTTAGGCTAATTGTCTGTTCAAAACCACCCCTAGGTGTGAATGTGAGCATGAATGATTGTGGGTATGTTGCCCTGTGATGGTCTGGTGAGCTATTCAGTGTGTACCCCGCCTTTGCCTGGTGTTGGCTGAAATAGGCTGCAGCCGTCACTAATCTAATAAGATGAAGTGGTTTGGCAAATGATGAATGTACTGGCATGGACACGGGACAACCATCCAAGTCCATGTTCCATCTCTATGGGGCTGCAAACCAATTCATCAGATTTTTATTCATTTTTTGTTAGTATTTTTTTGTGTATTAATTTTTTTTGGAAGGAGGGGGGCAGACGGAATATAAAGGTAACTTTTACCCTCTCTTGTACAGTTGCTATAACAACAAGCAGGAGGATCGGCAGCGTCGGCGCTGCGTCGGCGCCGCTCGGTTCGCTTTGTGCTGCACAATCGATGCTGCTCGGGTAAAATTCAAGGACAAATTCCAACTCAGCCCACAGCGTCAATAGAAACACAGCACAAAGACGTGTTGCTGAAGTGCTCTTTCTACAGAGAAACACTCAGCGCAGGGTCTGATGGTGAAATGCAGCGAGGTCGGGGATGAATACGCTGAACTGAAAGACGGGGACAAAGAAGAGAGCCATGGAAAGTAACAAGAGGAGGAAAGGTGGTGGAGGAGGAGGAAGAGGAGGAGGAAGAGGTGGCTTCTCTTCTCTGAACCTTTTTTAACAAAAAGTAAATGAAGATTTTGTGGTTTGTATTTTGTGGTTTGTAATTTTGTGGTTTGCTGAACAGCAGGTGATGTTTTGCGGCGTAAAACCGAACCTCACTGCTTAGGCTGCTGCCCCCGCGACCCGACCCCGGACCGAGCGGAAGATGATGATGATGTTTTTATATGTATTTAATTGTAAAGCCTCTGTACAGCACATTGTCAATCAATCTCATCCGTTCTTTTGAGAGTACTGAGACGCTCTCAAAGTTTCATGGTGATGCGTAGCTTATTTTTATAGTACGGTATGTCCTGCTGAAACCAACAGATCGAAAGCAAACAGACGAAAGAGAAGATCGATCAAACCAAGTAATTCTTACAAAATCGAGACAGACAGATAAATAGATAGATAGATAGACAGATAGAGATATAAATAGACAGAAAGGCAGATAGATAGATAGACAGATAGATATACAGATAGACAGATAGACAGACATACAGATAGACAGATAGATAGACAGAGAGACAGACAGATAGACAGATGGATAGATAGACGGATAGACAGACAGACAGACAGACAGATAGATAGATAGACAGATGGATAGATAGACAGATGGATAGATAGACAGATGGATAGATAGACAGATAGATAGCCAGGTTGTCAGAGAGACAGATAGATAGACAGATAGATAGACAGACAGACAGATAGATAGATAGATAGAGAGATGGATAGATAGATAGATAGATAGATAGATAGATAGATAGATAGATAGATAGACAGACAGACAGACACAGATATATAGACAGACAGATAGACAGACAGACAGATAGAGATAGATAGATAGATAGACAGACAGACAGACAGATAGATAGACAGATGGATAGGTAGACAGACGGACAGATAGACAGACAGACAGACAGACATACAGATAGACAGATAGATAGACAGAGAGACAGATAGATAGACAGATAGATAGACAGAGAGACAGACAGATAGACAGATAAATGGGGGTGGCATGTTGTTGTAGTGGTTAGCAGATCCGTCTCACAGCAAGAAGGTTTGATTCCCGGGCTGATTCTGGGGGTTTCTGTGTGGAGTTTGCATGCTGCCTGAATGGGTTTCCTCTGGGTACTCTGGTTTCCTCCCACAGCTCAAAAACATGATTTGCAGTTTCAACTTGCCACCAAGGTGTGGATGTGGATGTGAATGGTTCCATGTTCGGGGGGTGGTGGCTTAGTGTGAAGGTGATGGGTTACTGACCCGAAGGTCAGTGGTTCAATCCCCACGGTCACCACTGTTGGGCCCTTGAGCAAGGCCCTTCACCCTCAATTACTCAATTCTATAAAAACAACAATGATAACTGTAAGTCACTCTGGATAACAGTGTCTGCCAAATGCTGTAAATGTGTCCTGCACTGGCCTGGTGAGCTGTTCGGGGTATACCCCGGAGGACTCCCTAATTAGGAATCCTGTACGTGTAAATCACGTCTTTGTGCAACTTCTTGATGGGAAAGAATGAATCTGTGTCTGTCAGGTGTCCGTCTCACATCAACAAAGACATCAGTAACGCCTTTATTAGAGCAGAACGAGATGCCTATCACAGCATTCTCCTCTTAAAACGAAAACACACAGAGGGGAAAATCAGGACCGGCCCGACTCCAGCCTACTACAGCACTCACCATCTGTTACTTCCAGTTGAGCTTTGGCGAGGATGCTGCCAGCGACCGTCAGCGCCTGGCAGATGTAGTAGCCTCCGTCTGCTCGCTGCACGCCCGTGATGGTCAGATCTCCGCCAGGCGAGACGGAGAAGCGGCTGTTGGGTTGTTGCGGCTGGTTGGGAAACAGCAGGTTCTGCAGAAACAAACGATAAGGAGGAGAGCGGGGCAGTTAGCCGAGTGGAGATTCCTGTGGAGGTGAGGCTGATGGAGACGCTGCTGTAGAATGTTTCCGTTCAGTACCCAATTTCATCAGTTTTCTTGTCGTCAGCCAACGGAACATCGCAAACATTTAAACGTTCTACCAGGAATGAAAAGTTAAGGTGTTGTGTTTTTACCACATTAATAAGTTGGTGAAGAATCGAAAACCAAGCGCTGTTGTTCAATGGTTGCCTGATGTCCCTTCCAGAGCCTGTGCATGGCCACCATAGCAAACCCAGTTCGGCTGCCTCAGCTTAAATCCCCGCAATTTTACTCGTCCTCAATTCCCACCCAACAAGTGTTGCCTCCCCATCTCATACCGCCAGCACCAACCAGGCAAGGGCATAAGTACACACATGCCCCCCTCCGTGATATGCGTTGCTGCCTCAAGGAACTTCCGTACATGGATATTTAGGGGCGACGTAACACCCTGAGAGGGAAAAAGCACTGTCCACCCCTCGTACGAACGAGCTCACAGATGCCCATGATTGGATTCTGATCCCCATGATTGGCAGGGAAGTGGGTGTATGCCACCCCCCCCCCTCCTATAAGATCTCGGCCAATTATCCCCCATGGACTCATGGATATGAATGGCTGCGGCATCAACCTCGATTCGAACCGGCGATGTGCCACTTGGGAGCCTGACAGGCAGCAATTAAAGAAAAAAAAAAGATTTATTGCAAATAACGAAACGCCAGAAATAGAGACTCATGTACCGCTGTTCAGACCTGCACAGAATACAGAACACACAACCTCAGCAGGCAGGCCGACAGACTAGCAGGCGAATAAATGTTAATAGAGCAAACACCGAAATCAGAAGTTTAACAGAACATGAAATTGTTAAACGGATAATTAAATGAACACGACAGGTGATACAAATGAAAGTGGAAATCCGAAAGCGAGCCCAGGCTCGGACCCCTGACTCTGTATATGAGGAACCGCTTAATCCTAATTAGGGTCACGGGGAGGCTGGTGCCCATCTCCGCCAACTCTGGGTGAGATCAGGGTACACCATGGACGGCTCGCCACGCCATCGCAGAATATCAGGAACTTTCCACGGATAAATATTGACTGATTGACTGTTGAACTTAAACGCCATTGGAACGATTTCCGGCCGCCTGCCGTCGTTGGAATATTACTTTCATCTTCTCTCCGAGTCATCACTTTAAACTACAGCTAATAAAAACATTAATAAATGTTGCGCAATAAGAAAAAAAAAAATCCACCTCTATAGTCGTAACCAAAAGTCTGAGGAGGGGTTGAGGTGATTCCACGTTAACTCAGATCCCCTCAACAGTTTTTGCTAATTAACAGGATAATGAACTAGTTTTGCTAATGGGCGCTCTGCTGGGTCCTACTTACTGCTCAGCACGTTCACGCCAGCCCCGCCCCTTTCGCCATTATTTTTATGCATTCTTTCTTTTTCAGTCCTCAAACCTGACTTTTAGAGGAGCATTAGCCAGATTCATTTCCACTTAATGACTTTAATGCACTCAATTATGAGTGTACGTTGTGTGTGTGTGTGTGTGTGTGTGTGTGTGTGTGTGTGTGTGTGTGTGTTTCTTCTAATTACCCATTCTGGACGTGAACGCATGATGGACGTCTGGCCCATTATCATCAAGTATAAATGAATGGGTTCTTTCTGCAGTAATAACTTAATTACTTCCAGTTTTATTGAACTTGTGGACATACAGACTGATAAACGGACATTCCACAGTTTTTTGCATTTATTCAGGAAAAGAAAACAACAAACACCGTAGTAGTAGCAAGTAATAACGATGATGCATGCGGGCGTACATGGGGAAAATTCTCATAATTGGAACATTTTTAGGAAATTAATTGGGTCAATGGGTGACACGGTGGTGTAGTGGTTCGCACATGTGCCTCACAGCAAGAAGGTCCTGGGTTCGAGGCTCGGGCTCGATGACGGCGCATGTTCTCCCAGTGCTTGCATGTGTTTCCACTTGGTAATGTAATAGTTGTGTGTGTGTGTGTTGGCTCTCTGATAGCCTGGCAAGCTGTTCGGGATGCACCTCGCTCTTCTCCTCCAGCCGAGATGGCGAAGATAGCAAATGCACGTGTGAATGGTTGGATGAATCATCAGGACGTGAGGTTCTCCCAATGGGTGCACATAAAATACAGAAGTAAGCAGGTTTGATTGAAAGCTGGACATTTTAACATACCTGGCTGCCTTCTTTCTGCCAGAACACGGCAGGCTGAGGGTTGCCCTTGGTCTCGCATGGGAAGGTCGCGGTGCGACCCTGAGCCACGATCTGGTCCCGCGGTCGGATCACGAACTGCGGTGGTGCTGGATCAGAAACCAAACACAACGTGGTTAATATAATAAAGAGTTCACAACACATCCGGATAGTCATGCAGCAGTGTTTCTCTGATTAACGGATTGGGTTTTTCACCAACACGACTACAACGAGCCATTTATCCAACAGGTTCTACAGGATGAATGACGGACAGTGTCTGAGCATTACAGCAGTCGAGGTTAGTCATTACGCTTCATGCCTCGGGTAACTTGGTGCGTGTTAGAGTGCTAAAGCAACTTTATTTGACCGCCTGTCCCAGTCCAGGACAAAGTGTTTTAGGGTGTGGATTCACATATCAGGAAAGCAACAATCCGAACCGTCCATCTGAAATCTGTTGAGATTTTCTGAACGAGAAACAAACATTTGAAACGCTGAAAACGATCAAACATGAGACTCTTTTCACTCGTCTCCAACACTTAACAACCCACTCCCTGTCGAAATAGTGCCTGGAGTGGAGGGAGCGCCATGTTATAGCCGGCTCTACTTTTATATCTGGGGCAGAGGCATGTGGGACTCCTCGTCTATGTCCGGTAGGTCTTGCAGTAGGGATCCTGGAGCGGCCACCATATTGCTTTTTGGGATCACTGCCATTTCTAAATGAATCAATTATCTGAGGGTAGCGGTGGCCCTGTGGTAGGGTGCTGGATTACTGATCCCAAGGTCAGGGGTTCAAGCCCCACTATCACTGCTTTGTTACCCCTGTCCCCCAACTGCCGCTAACTGGGTTATCAAAGGCCGGCCACGTCTCTCACTGTCTGTGGTTGGAGGGATGTAAAAAAACCTTTGCTCGCTTTCTTCAAGAGTAGCTGCATAGCCGTTAGTGTGCTTCTGCCTCGCAATTGCCTGGCGAGCTGTCCAGGGTGTACTGTGACCTCGACCTCGAGTCGGCAGTGATGGGTACGAGAGGTTTAAGGATTGGCTGATTGGTTTTTCATCCCAAAATGTTTTCCTTGATGCCAAACATCTGCACTGGAAGTCACAAGAACACTATTACAATGCAATACTTCCTGGTTCAGTTTCATACGAGGCCAGAGCCTATCGCAGCCGACTCGTGATGAGGGCAGGGTACACCCTGAACAGGTTACCAGGCTGTTACAAGGTTAACATACACACACAACCACATACATTGACATTTACACCTAGGGGCACTTAAGATATCAAGTCCACCTAATGGGCATGTCATTGCATTGTAGGAGGAAACCGACGGACCCAGAGGAAACCATTTGCATTTATGACATTTGGTAGATACACTTATCCAGGGCGACTTTCAGTCATCACTTTTATACAAGTGAGCAATTGAGGTTTTAGGGCCTTGCTCAAGGGCCCAAAAGTGGCTTTGGGTCAGTAGCCCAGAACCTTCACCACCGAGTCACCACTGCCCCACACACTTCTGGGGAGAGGAGGCAAACTCCACACCGCAACGCTCTCGCTGAGCATGAGGCTCAAACCCAGGACCTTCCTGCTGCGAGACAAAGGTTCCACCATGAGAGCGCATGAAACGGTCCTCTCGAGACCCCTTATTTAAACAAGAGGTGTCTCTGAAGATTCAAACAGAACTTAAATCACTGCTTTGTTCCACGCATTAGCTGTGCTTTACCCCCATTAGCCATTTTGTACCCCGGGATTTCTTCTGATTAAATTTATCAACAGGGGTTACAAACGCGAGCCAAGGTCTCCGTTCTTTATATCTCTCAGCAGCAAAAAACCCCAGCAGTCCTCCAGAGCGAACTCTAATGAACCAATTAAACCCTTCATCCCCTTCTCCAACCTCAGCCAACATCAGCACCATCGTGATTCATCGCTAGACTTCCCTTCAGACTCACTTTCCGCGCAAAGCACCACAGATGTCACGCTAATGAGAAGGTCAAGGTGTCAAAGAAGCTTCCTTTTCCCCCTCATTTCTCTTCAAAGGCAGGAAACGGCAGCAGGAGTTTATTGTGGAGATAAAGTATTATCACTTGGCTGTCATACTCCCAAGAAGATCTGTTATGTTTTGGCTTCAAACATTCCTGACATGAATTAGAGTTTAACTGCCACCATGAAACATGCTTGTTGGCCTCCTTTCTCTATTAAAAAGCTATAATTCAGGGGGAAAACAAAACATCGCAGCAAGGTAAGTGATCTCGGTTTAAAAACGACTTCTTTGTAATATCCTTGCCGTTGATGTCCTTCTGTTGATGCTCAAAATGGATATATGTAGGTAACAGACCATCCAATTCACCTTAACAGATGGAGCGGCAATTACTTGTGGGTAGGAGTTACCCAAAGCTACCATCCCTCCAACAATGAACAGCATGGAGCCTGACGGAGAGCAGCACCGCTACTCCATCTTTATTTCTAAAGGAGCCTTTTCATCGTTGTCACAGCTGCTAACAAACAAAGAGCTCAACATTTGATAACGTACTGCCGCTTTATCCTGAGCAAAGTTCCTCTGGTCCCGAGAAATACTCGTAGTTGGGTCGGTGTTTTCACAATTAGTCATTCATTCTCTTCATTCATTTTCTAAACCGCTTAATCCTAATTAGGGCCACGGGGAGGCTGGCGCCCATCTCAGCCGACTCTGGGCGAGGTACACCCTGGACAGCTCACCAGGCCATCGCAGGGCCGACACACACACACTCACAGGTAAGGGAGGTCTGGAACAGCCAATTAGCCGACTGTGCATGTGTTTGGACTGTGGGAGGAAACCAGAGTCCCTGAGGAAACCCACACAAACACGGGGAGAACATGCAAACGCCACACAGAAACACCCAGGCTGGGAATCGAACCTAGGCCCTTCTTGCTGTGAGGCGGACGTGCTAATCACTACGCCACCGTGCCGCCCGTTTTCACAATTAAACGAAATGAAAAATTGAAGGTGCCCTCGTAAAACTCTTTTGTAGAAATCGTCCAAGCATGGCAATTAAAGGGGCACCGCTAAACAAGTGAGAGGATATTAATTTGTGAGCCGCTCCTGCATAATACGGGTTAAGTATGAAATGTGAGATACTGAGATATTGATATGTTTGGAAAGAGAATGTAATCTGGTTTAAAATAAACATGATTACAGCGTGAAAACGGACCGAGTTACATCACTCTCTATGTCACTAATCAGGAAACGCTACTTTAGAGTAAATAGTGATTTCCACTTACAGAACCGGGTTCTGAAAGTCCGCATCTGAACCTGCCGAATATCCAAACACTAGATGAATCCACCCCTCCACCAATCAGAGCCATCGTACTCGTGTCTCCCTAGCGACAGACGAGTTCTATTTATGCCGCGTCATGTCTGTTTTGCGGCGTCTCATTGGTTTAGCGTTATATGATCGTGAGAATCGTTCTGGG
The DNA here is from genome assembly GCA_030068295.1 of Euristhmus nudiceps. Taxonomy (NCBI): domain Eukaryota; kingdom Metazoa; phylum Chordata; class Actinopteri; order Siluriformes; family Plotosidae; genus Euristhmus; species Euristhmus nudiceps. The sequence goes on from JAQNCB010000013.1 coordinate 2,192,643, forward strand.
GTTCTGTAAGTAGGGAGAGGGTTCTGGTCATGAATACGGATGATAAGGGAATACCCTGAGCAAACACAAATGCTGTTTGGAAACCAGTACAATAAGTGGAGTTTTTACACCAACGTGGAGACGGAACCCTTTCGTATACAGGTGTTTTATTGTAGATAGATTGTGTTTATGGATATTTGAACTTCGTCATGTGGAAGATTTTGCTTTGAAGGATGTATTTTTGGCGATATCGCATTTTCGTCCAGCTACGCCATTTTCAACTTACTCTGGCTCTCACTCACAACACGACCTCGCAACTTCATCCGTATCATAATGGAGCGGCTAAAACATAAATAATAACTGAAACAAGATCTGAGAAAAAGAAACTAAAATGCGTGCTAAATTTAACTTATTTCCTGTGAATGTGTCGATTCAGCTTTAAATCACTGTCTGCGATCTCCAGGTTAATAGCCATGCATCTTGTCGAGCCCCATTGAACAGTTCTTTACCCAATCTCAGTCATTTCAACAATCTGCCTATGTTTTATTTGCTTGATAGAAGCCAGTAATTTGCCTATTCTGAAACATCCTTCCTTTTTTCTCATGAGCAGTGACACCAGTCAAAAAAGAGAAGGTACTCACTGCATCAGTTAAGATTACAAGGCCTGTTGCCAGCTGAAACCTATGAATCACTGCAGTCCTTATCCAATCCAAGGCTCTTAACTGTTTGCCAAAATACCCAAAAAGCAACTTCTTTTGGCCAGGCACCGTATATTAAAAGATTAACCAACTGAAAAACATTCCACACGGCAGAAGACTCTAACCTGCCAAATCAGAGCAGAAAAATCCCTTCTGTGAGTTTGGGTCAGTGACAGAGTTCTACCCCGGCCCGTTTCTTTTCCGCTGAGCAGCTAGTGATTAGGACGCCGGGTTAAATTTCTTGGCTGTGTTTCGAAAAGAGGATTCGGATTCGTTAATATGTAGGACGCCTGTCGTGCCCTGAAAGGAGAATTTCTTTCCAGGTCCCTGTTTTATATTCCATTGCAGGCCACACCTGCACAGCGCATCCGAATGGTTTCCGCGTGCACAGCTCCAGGGCAGGAAACAACAAATAAATCAAACTGAAGCGGAGATTAAGAGATCTTCCCAAACAGTCTTCGACATCTGATTTTATCATTCAACCAGATTTCCACTGCACTTTTATCCCATTACTGCCCAAAAACGCACCACCAACATGCTGAGAGATTTTAGTTCTGCATCATTTGAGGGTAAACATGGCTTCGTATTTTCGCACTTAATCAAGCCTTTGTGGGGACACAGTGGCAAAGGGGTTATCCCGTCACAGCTAGAAGGTCCTGGGTTTGGGTTCTGGCTTGGCGAGCGTGTCTCTGAGTGGAGTCTTCATGTTCTTCCTGCATTTGTGTGGGTTTCCTCAAGGTACTCTGGTTTCCTCCCACAGTCCAAGGACATGCACATTAATCTAATTGGCTGTTGAAAACTGCCCCAGGTATGAGCGTGAATGGCTGTGTGTGTTGGCCCTACAATGGTCTGGCAAGTTGTACTTCGCTCTTCCCCAGAGTTGGCTGAGATAGACTTTAACTGACATGTGATTCCGATAGGATTGTTAGCCTAATGAGCATGTCTTTGGTCTCTGAGGCCCCAAGCCACAGACTGGAATCAGGACTTTCTTGCTGTGAGGCAGACATGCTAACCACTACGCTTTTTAGGTCATGCGATGCAATTAAAATCGGACGTTTTTCTTCCCCCCACCATTTTATCCAATTCCCACCCATCAGGTATTGCCTTTCCTATCACACATCCACCACCGACCAGGTGGTCCCCTTTTGTGACATGCGACGCTAGCCATGTGTATTTGGGGGTGGGTCTAACACGCTTGGAGGGAAAGTGTTATCCACCCCCTCGTACGAATGAGCTCACAGACACCCATGATCGGCTGGCGATTGCTGTGAGTGACAGGGAAGTGAGCGTATGCCGTCCCTCCCTCCAGTGAGAGCTCAGCCAATCAGCTCCCATGGACTCCCAGCCACGGATGGCTGTATCCGTTAAACCAGATTCAAACTTGCGATCTCCAGGTTAATAGTTGTGCACCTTAAGGATGCGCCACTCGGGAGCCATATTTTACAGTAATATTTGTGTACATTAAACCCTACAGCATTATTTACACGAGTGTCACTTTGAGTGCACATACATCATGTAAGGTACGAGCTTACGTTAAGTCGCACGTCAACCGAGAATCACAGGAACATGGTACAAGGACTTTTTGTCTTGCAACAATCATACCACTTTTTCCTTTTTATTTTATTTTTTTACAGACCCGATCGATCATCCCAACAAAAGAGGTACAGCACATGTTTTATATGTGAACGTGACGACACAGCTCTCAATCCCAAACCTGCGTCTGTGCCTTCCGTCGTAGCCTCGCAAAATTCGTTTTGCAGTTTTATTGCAGGTTGCTCGTGAAAGGGGTTTAAGTAGGATTGGACTTGGTCCAGGTTCACACTGTACACTTAAGGTTACTGTTTATGAAACGGGTCGGTTTATTAGTAAAACAGTGATCCCTTGTTATATTGCACTTCAGGTTCTGCGACTTCAGTGCATCGCGGATTTTTTAAAAAATATTCATCGAAAAATAAAGGTAAGCAGAAAATGCCACAAGGGGTCGCTACTGACTCGGATTCGGAGGGAAATTTGTCTCGACCAATCAGCTTGAGAGATTTCAGAGGCCACGTTCCAAACCGGAGTCAGTAGTGACCTTGCAGCCTGTCCCTTAACTCTTTCACTATTAAATGGGGACAAAGTTAAGGGGAAGGGGGCAAGGTCACTACCGACTCCGGTTTGGGACTCGCCTCTGATATTAACAGCATTCGGTGGCAGAAAAGGCGGAAGTCAAGGCATTTCATCGATGTACAATTACACGCATGCATTTTATATTATTTATATTTTATTTTCATCTTATGTGTTGTTTTTGAATGTTTAATTGTTATTATAAGCATTTATAGTGTTGAATATGTATTTATTAATATTATATACACAGATACATGTACGTATACATCAGTCAGGGGGGTCGATCCTAGTTTGCGGAAATTCGGTCTTCGTGGGGGGTCTCGACCCCCATTAACCACCAAAACTGAGGGCTCCCTGTAATCAACACGAGGATGACAAAACATGACCTGGTTTAGGGTTTAAGGTTGAAGTATTTCACAGGCAGGTGAGTTAGTGAGTTAAACATAAAGGTGGAAGGTTGGGGTTGTTACGGGTCACTTTATAGGAACGATACGAAGACGGAAGACGTTCATGCAATGGAATACTCACACAATGGGTACTTACCCACAGGGCGAGCTGGAGACACGACAATGGTGGAGTGGACAAGACGAAAACCATAACACCAATAAGGACAGACGAAAACAATAAGAAACAAAATAAACAAAATATAAAAGAGAGAACATAAATAAAAACAAAATCGACATTAGAATGAACAATGAACATGTAGCGTCGGGAAACACAACTGCATCACATCTTGATAGCAAGGAATGCCAACGAGGTCTTTTCCCAAGTAAGTTTCCAAAAATTAATCTGCCAAACGATTTAACCCTATTTGGATCAGGCTCTCAAGTGGCGCGTCGAAAAGGTGCGTGACGAACAACCTGGAGATCGCCGCTAGGAATCCGGGTTGATGCTGCAAGAATCCCTGGGCGAGCTCTCAGGAGGGAGGGATGGCATGCGCTCACTTCCCTGTCACTCACAGCGATCCCCAGCCAATCATGGCTGTCTGGGGCGTCTGTGGGCTCATTTGTAGAACAGCATGTTAGGCTCTCCCCAAACACGCATACACAGCAGTTTGTAAAGAGGTGGGTGGCAGGATCGCATGCCATGAAGGGGGCACGTGCATGCTTCCATGCATCTCCTCCATGGTTGGTGGTGGTCGGGTGATGGAGGAGGAGATCCCTGATGGGTGGGAATTGGATACGACTAAAAATAGGGGAGAAAATGGGGGAAAAACCATCCTATTATGTTTAAAAGGGGGCTGGAGCCCATCTCAGCCAACTCTGGATGAAGGTGGAGAACTGCTCTACAGTCCACTGCAGGGCACACCCTACACACCCAGCCATTTACGCTCATACACACACCAATGGGGCAATTTGGAAGAGCCAATTATCCTGACGTGCATGTTTTTGGTCTGTGGAATGAAACCAGGGTAGCCGGAGGAAACCCATGGATGCCTGGGAAGAACACGCAAACTCCACCTCCGCAGAGATAGGAATCCGGACTCTAGCACCTTCCGGTGGTGGGATCAGATGCTCTAGGCTACGGAGTTCTGATCAGCAGGTTCCTGTGCAGGTCCCTGACCTCCTTACCAGACTTCTCACATCATCTCATTAAAGTGTAAGGCGAAAGCGTGGCACTCGTCACAGACGTGCTATCGGAGCTCCGGGATGGGCATTAATAACATACACACAACCGGCTTTCAGAAAGGAAGAGGCACGAGAGTGAGGAATGGAGATGAGGAAGAGGAGGAGCGTGACGAGGGGCTGAGGGAAAGGTTCATGTTTAATGCAGAAGGAGAGCTCAGAGAGCTGGAGGAGTTCAGGCTCTCAATTTGAAGAGTACACTCCCTTTCTCCCTTTCTCCATCTCCTCCAAGGGTTGAGCTCCACTGAGTACATCAAGCTGCGTCTAAATCCTCGATTAAAAAAGCCTGAAAATTGAAGGCGACCCGGCGCACCCTCCTCTTTGCGAGTCCTCTCCCAGACCTCCGGTGCAGCTTTAAAGCTCTCCACGGAGCACCTCGGCAATTTGTTTTAATGGGACGAGAAAGCAGGAGAGAGAGCGAGGGAGGGAGGAGGAGGAGGAGGAGGAGGAGGTAAAGGGGAGCGATTACAGTAAAATGTTTTTATTAACCTCGCCCAGTGCGGACGTGCTTCATGGGGTCGGTCTGCACCAGTAAACTGTGAAATGGCTCTGGTGGGTCTGGCCACGGCGGAGTCACGGAGAGAATGTGTTCGGGTGCTTGTGCAGGTGTAGGTGGGTGACAGGGGAAGATTCCGCCAGCCAGTCCGAGACCCGAGATCGCCAAGAATAAGGGGTTCATTTACGGATGGGTCTAAAATGCTAGAGTGCTTGGTGATCTCTCTGATGGGGTTTCCAACCATTTCCTGTGTTTTACTGAATTAAAATATTATCTTTGTACATTAAATTATTTATGCTATTTAAAAAAATCAATTCTCAAAACTTTTACATACAATAATTACAATATTTAACAGGAATATCCCTTTTATTGATACACGCCAAGCTGTACTGTACACCCTGCAACAATTTCCTTATATGGTCATTATTTCCTGTTGTACTACTATTATTTTTATGACTTTTTTATAACATGTAGAGTGAACTATTCTATATATATATATATATTTTTTTTTTTTTTTGCATAATGCTTAATGTCTTTAGTAAATCTATGTTTATTTGCGTTTTTTTTTTGCCCTGATTGTTTCTTCTTTCCTTATATGGTCATATCTTCATGTTCTTTCCACTTCCCTTCTTGTGGAGGGTTGTTTGTTATCCTTTAGGCCATTATTGATTTATCGATTTTATTTATCTAATGCTAAAATGTCTACTGGATCAAATCTATGCTCTATCGCTACTACTTTCCTTATATGGTCAATTTCCTGTTCTTGTTTACTCTTTCCATCTGGGGAGGGATTTTTCTTGTTATTTTCATGCTTTTCTTTACTCCGAGGTGATGTGAATTCATGTTGTGCAAAACAGTGTATACATGTGAAAAAAAAATAAATAAAAAAAATAAAAAAATATATATATATATAAAAATGTATGTATGTATAAAGACCATACACCACACACACACACACACACACACACATATATATATATATATATTGACTGTAAACTTATTTCCATTGTTGATTTTCTTGATTTATTTTAAATTCACATGAATATCAAAGTATTTTGTTTATTCCTAAATGATATTTATCTCAGACCGTTAAAAACTTGACTCACCTCTCACGGTGAGGGTCCCCGAGGCCTCCACTTTACCCACACGGTTCTCCGCTACACAGGTGAAGGTTCCTTCATCAGCCGTCGAGGCCTTCTTTATCCGCAGCACGTACTCCTCCTTATCAAACCTGATGTCGTACCTAAAACGCACATGGAGGGCAAACGGACCTTCAGTGTCGAACCCTTTAACTTCATGCTTATTTTATTTATTTTAAATAATGTTTATAAATCAGATTTTTAAACCAATAAACCTTAAATACATTTCCAACAGAGGTTTTCTTTTTTTTTTTTTTTTTACAAGAAAAATCCTTGAAATTCCCCCGAATTTTGTTTGTTCCACCTTCTGACCTTCCTGCTCAACCAAAATGTACCCATGCCGACGCAGGAAGCACAAGGGTGGAGCTTAGTACACTGAACATTACTGATTGGTTGAATCCAAGCAGCACAAGCTCCCAAATTTTCAGTGCTGCCATGCATTATGGGAAATCATTCCCAGCCTATCAGTGATATTCAGCCATTCAGTCATGCCTCAGAGTTTTAAATCTGAAGCCAGATGGCGGTTACCCTGGCGACACCACCTTGCTGAAATTCCGTGGAACATCAAAGAAAACACGTCATGGGTTTAAAACCGGCACCACATTGTGCAAAATTTTTCCAGATGCCTCGTCACTGTTCTTTGACATTTCATGCATAAATTTACTAAACTAGGGCGGCGGTGGCCTGGTGGCAGCCTGCTGGATTTCTGATCCCAAGGTTGGGGGTTCAAGCCCCACCATCACCGGGCTGTCAACAGATATGAGAGGAGCTGCAGAGGCGTCAGCGTGTTTCTGCCCTGTGGTGGCCTGGAGAGCTGTCCAGGGTGTACCCTGCCCTCGCCCAGAGTCGGCTGAGATGGGCTCCAGCTTCCACGCGACCCTAATTCGGATTAAGCGGTTCGGAAAATGAATGAATGGATAATTTACTGAACTAATTAATCCTATTAGGGTCACAGGGAGGCTGGAGCCTATTTCAACCTTAGGGGAAGGACTGGTACACCCTGAACTTGAACAGCTTGCCAGACCATCGCGGGGCCAACAAAGACACACACAAGCATCTACACACCACACCAAGGGCCAATCTGGAACAGCCAGTTACCTGAAAGTGCTGTGGGAGGAAACCAGAGTACGCAGAGGAAACCCACAAATACATGGGGAGAACATGCAAACTCCACACAAGCGCTCTTACCGACCGTGGGACTCAAACCCAGGACTGGCGTTTCCGTGCGGAGTTGCATGTTCTCCTCAAGCTTGAAAGGGTTTCCTCGGGGTGCTCTGGTTTCCTCCCACGGTCCAAACCCATTCAGCAGACTGGCTGTTCCAGATTGCCCCTAGGTGTGAGAGTGAATGGCTGTTCGTGTGTCTTTTGGTCCTGTGAAGGTCTATGGAGGTAATGAGGGTGTACCACGCCTTCGGCCAAAGTCGGCTCAGAAAGGCTTCAGGCCCCGCGGGGCCCCGGAAGGATCCGACCGTCCGGCTGAACGAATGTGGGAGTAAAGAGAAACTAACTCCGACCTGACTGGGTTTTAGGAAGAAGAGACAGAACAATAACGCTGCTGTTTTAAAAAGTGTAAACACGACATTGTAACGTCATCGAGCACAACACCGAGTCCTCAAACAACACCGAGCGGTTTCTCTTTTCTTTTCTTTCTTTTTTAAAAACTCCCAACATAAGATTGTGGATCAATTATTCAACAGTGACACACTCCACAGACGAGGAGAGGCTTTCAGCGAAAACCTGATGCTCTCAATATTTATGAGGCATCTGCTGTGTGCGGACATGTGCGCGTGTATATGTGTATGTGACAGACAGATAGAGAGAGGGGGGGGAGAGCGAGAGAGAAAGAGAGAGAGAGAGAGAGA
>JAQNCB010000013.1:2335642-2345663 GCA_030068295.1 Euristhmus nudiceps
TGTTGAATATGTATTTATTGATATTATATACATATATACATGTACGTATACGTCAGTCAGGGGGTCGATCCTACTTCACGGAAATTCAGTGTTTGCGTCGGGTCTCGACCCCCCCCCCATTAACCGCCAAAAGTGAGGGATCCCTGTACTCCGAAACAAACCGTGGAACTGTGGTATCTCGCCGGCTTTCTGTCGTTGACCTATTTCTCAGTGAAGCTGCTGACGCAGGGAGGCCAAACCCGCATGGAGAGAGCCATTGTCTTTGATTAAGTAATTATCAGATATTATCAAGACTAAACAGAAACCATTAACGGCTGGCCTGCTAGAAAACCCGCCTCATTTCCCAGCGGACGCGGCGAGGGCTCTCCCCATTGCTAAGGCACTATCGTTATGCACACCTCTCCTGTTCCATCTGGAACGACCAATTTTATTCTTTAATGAAGCTCTAATTGCCTTTCATTAGAGAAGATCTGGGTTTTACTAATCAGAGCTGTGAACCGACAGCAGACCGGAGTCTCACACAGGCGCTCACGGTTCAGTCAAACCAGCATCACCTGATTCAAAACCATCTGACAGGTAACGCCAAGTAGAAATAAAACACACCAGATCTTTGCAGTGGGTTTTTTTTTTTCATTGTAAATTATTAAACATAAAAATATTAATCATGACGATGTGTGGGGGAGGGGCATGTAAAACACCTGGGAGTGGGGAGGGGACAGAGGAAACACGATTGGGTGTGGGGAAGAGAGAAGCCAAATGTGATTGGAGGGAGCAGAGAGGAATGGGAGAGGTCAGAGTGTTGAAAAAGGGGAGGTGAATTCTGATTGGGTGTTGGGGAATGAGAGGTGAATTGGGACTGGACATTAGGAAAGAGGACGTGAACTGTGATTGGATGTTAGGAAGAAGAGGTTAATTGATATTAGAATTAGGGAAGGGGAGGTCAATTGTGATTGGACCTTCCGAAAGTTGAATGGTGATTGGATGTTTGGAAAGGTGGGTGAATTATGATTGGACATGAGGAAAGGAGAGCTGAATTTTGATTGATTGATCGCTCAGAAAGTTGAAGTGAATTGTAATTGATTGCGAAGAAACGGGAATTGAATTGTGATTGGGCTAAAAAAAAAAAAAAAAAAACCTTCGTTTCCGGTCACCCGACCGACTCCCTTTTTTTCTGCCGCCTCTAAAGTTTTTTTCATGTGTTTTTGTAACCCAGTGGTTACTGTTATTCAGTGCCTATAGGTGCATTGTCTCTTTAAGAGTCTCAAGCGGGAAACTTCACTTGATCGGTGCTGAGAAAGAAGGCGGGTGCGCATGCGCTGCGGGCGGAACGGGGGTGGGTGAAGAAAAAAAAATAAATAAAAAAAGAAACTTTTACCGACCTATCGACCCAAAATTATTCTGCATTGTTATCGGAAACAATTTTTTTTTGCCCTTGGATGTTTGGAAAGGTGGGTGAATTGTGATTGGACGTGAGGAAATGGGAGATGAATTGTGATTGGATGTTTTGAAAGGTGAGGTGAATTTTGATTGAACGCTCGGGAAGTTGACGTGAATTGTAATTGGAATGTGATGCAAGGGGAGGTGAATTGTGATTGGACGTTAGGACAGGGAGAGTGAATTGTGATTGGATGTTTGGAAAGGGAGGGCTGAATTGTGATTGGTGGACGTTTGGAAAGGAGATGAATTGTGATTGGGCATGGCGGGAGAGGAGGGTGAAACGTGATTGAATGTTGGGAAAGGAGAACTGATTTAAGAATGATTGTTGAGATAGAGGACATTAATTGTAATTGGATGGGGAGGAAGAGGAGGTGATTTGTGATTGGACTACGAGGAAGGGGTGGTCATTTGTAGTTGGATGTTGAGCTCAGGGAAATTTAAATTGTGGTTGTACGTGGAGGATGTTTGAGGTGGAATGTGATCGCATGTTTGGAAAGGGGAACTGATTTGTGATTGGTTGTTGTGAAACTGGACATAAATTGTAATTTGATGTGGAGGAAGGTGAAGTGAATTTCGATTGGATGTTGTGAATGTGGAGGTGAATTATAATTGGATTTGGAGGAAGAGGAGATGAATGGTGATTGAATCTGAAGGAAGATCAGGACAACTGTGGTTGAATGCACAAAAAAAAAAAAAAAAAAGCGGCGAGGTGAATCGTGATTGGTTGTTGTGGAAGGATCAGTTTTCGGGAGCGTAGTGTGAGCCATGAAGTATGAAGAAGAGTAAACAGACGCTGCACGACATGAAACGAACTGTTACTAACCTATCCGCCCGTTCAGTCGTGGGGTAAAGCCACCATACCTTTTTAAAATTACGTGAAGAGATTTCTTTAAATGATTGGCGCCAGCGTCGCCAAGAAACGCGCAAACGACGTGAAGGTCCGTCTGGAATTCAAGTTGTATCTCACTTCATGTTATCGCGCTGCTCGTACCTGACTCGAGATGCAGGATGCTCAAATTGCTCCATCATTCTGCGTCCGCTACGTGCATAAACATATCAATCTCACAACCACTCGCAGATCTCTAGAAATGATCAGCGCTAGCGTGCTGTTAGCAGGGACATTTGCATCTGAAATAGGAGACATCATAAATCTGGTATCTGACATCATAAATCTGGAGGCAGAAGACAGCTTTGCCAATGCAAATCAGTTTCTCGAGGCTTCCAGACGACGGGGGTGCAACAGGGGGGTATTCACGCTTACAGAACAGCCCCGATTTCATTAGCCTAGCTCAGATGTGCATGCGAGCGACTGATTGAGTTAAACGGCCATGATTAAGTTTCAGAGCGGTGTGGTTTATTATGATGATTTTTGTTCCACACACACACACACACACACACACACACACACACACACACACAGTGGCCTCTCTGGTCGTCTCTCTGTGGCGAAGGTTAATTGGCCAGTCTGGTCAATATTGGTCAGCGTGTGTGCGCAGCCACGTTCATCACCGACGGCCTCAGCTGCTGAAGAAAAGCACAGCGGGGCGAACGAGAGAGAGAGAGAGAGAGAGCGCGAGAGAGAGAGCGCGCGAGAGAGAGAGAGAGAGAGAGAGAGAGAGAGAGTGCAGAACGATGGAAAGGAAAGGATGAGGAAGAGAGAGAGAAATGCAGGACGAGCGGCGAACAGGGGCCGCCGGGCTTTAATTGAGTCCTTTGGGCCGTGCTTCATCAGATCACAAGGCTTGTTACAGGAATCCGGTTTCATGCTTTTCCTAACAATGGGATTTGGAAGAAAGGGGATTTGTAGTCCTGTGGGATTCCTGTGCTGTGCTTCGCTCCCTTACACTCCTCTAATGTTTGCTATTCCCCTTTTTTAATCCCTTTGTAGTACTAATGATCGCAATCCAATCACTTGAGAAGTGAAAACAGCGGCGGTTAGTGAGGAGATGAAAGGATACACACGGAGGACACACACAGTTCAGACCTGATGCAAGCAGCAGGGCGTCTGGCATCCCGCATGCATCAGGTACAGAAATAGACAGACAGATACCAGACAGTAAGACAGATACCAGATAGAAATATTAAAGTTGCTAATATTTAAAATCAACATTTTTGACAAGCTCTGTTGCTGTTCCTGTAGCAGATTAGATGCCAGGCTCAGTAATATGTGATCCATGCAGTCATTTGCTGAACCACTTAATCCTACTAGGGGCCCAGGGAGACTGGAGCCTATCTCAGCCGAGTTGTAAATAAAATAAGTCAGGGTAGCCAGAAAGATGCACGAATGCACACAAACACACACTCTCAGGGGATCGTACTTTGCAGAACACACAAAAAGACACATGTTTGAAGCTTGAATTAACTCGGAAGTGGGAACTCGTAATTATACCATTTTGGCATATACAGTGGAACCCCGAGATACAAAATTAATCCGTTTCGGAATGGATTTCGTATCATGATTCGTTCCAAGCTCTACAAAAACACCACATTAAATTTTATCATAAGGGTAATACCAGAATGAAATAAGAGCCAAATACATTTGAATCATTCTATATACTGAACCTAACCGTTACTACCTGTACATGAAGTAGATAATAGAACATAATGCAAAAAAAAAAGAAAAAATAATAATAGGAAAATGTGGAACCTTTCCTTTCGAGTGAGGCGATGTCCGAAAGTGAAAGTGGAGAGGAGGAGGAGGAGGGCAAAGAAAATAAAAACGGCGTAAAAAAAAAAACGGCAGAAAATAAATGGCAGGAAACATTAAACTTATTTACACTTAAAACACATCGGATTCTTCTTCTTTTCCTTTTTTCTGGACTGGAGAGGAACAGCAGGATCATGCTACTGAGCATGATGGGAAATTGTGTTCCGTTTCTTTCGTATGCTGAATAATTTTTTGTAAAATTAAGTAGAAAAACCTTTGCATATCATTTTGTAAAATTAATTTTTCATGTACCGAGGCTTTCGTATCTCGAGGTTCCACTGTAGTTTGTGTCCATTCATTGTAGTACTTATAGAAGGCACTGAAGTAAATGATTTAACGTTAGCATTGTGTAAATTTGATGTCACCTGCTGGTTGAGAAAGCCTTTCCGGCTTAAACAATTTTGCAGAAAGAAATTCCATGAAGAGCGTTGTGCTTTTCTTGATGGATATCAAAAAGTTCCAAGTCACGGGAGAGTGCAGCACTGATTTGGGTTTGCTTACCTAGAATTTTTTATTGTTTTACACAGCACAAGTTGTGGCTCAGTCACTGGCACCATGAAAACAAACACTTCGCTAGCCCTTTTTTACATGCTAGCTAGCTACGTATTAAAAGGCATTAAGGTAATGCTAACACATCAAAACATGTAGCACCTTGGTCTCTCTCTCTCTCTCTCCTTTATTTATATTTATTTATTTTTACAAAATGAATCATTTAGTTGATTAAGTGAAGCTTCATGCTAATTGGCTAGTCGCTGAGAAACCACTTTTTGTTGTAGCTTTGTGAGGCTTGTGTTGAAAGAAGAGTGTTGCCATGTGCCATGAATTGAATCATACAAATTAGTACGGAATAAAACCCTTCGAGATGTGCTGATGTGCTGTTTCAGCAAACTAATCAATGCCAAGGAGGGTTTGATGAGGTGGAATCCTTGTTAGCATGCTTAAGTTTACCCCCCCCCCAATAAGAATACATTCCAATGTATTTTATTCCTCCTCTACCACAATTCTATTAACAGTGACTATTTAATATTATTTAAGGATAACCATCATCTGTTTATAGTCACATTTATTATTGTGAAATATCCACCAAACACATGATTCGAGAACACAGCGGCGAGGCACGCCTAACCCAACACCCCGATGAAAAGGCTAGCATGTCAGAATTTGCTGTATTCCTTTGCACAGCTTGACAACCCCTCAAACCACAACATGTTCCTTGACATTTCTTCCTGCCGCCAGTGATGGACAGTTTCTTGACCCTCCTCAGGAACATGAATGATGATTGGTCGGGGTCAAACTTGTAACAGTTCCAGCCTTCTAAACGAGACACGGCACTATGATTGCCGAATCTGACATGGTGACCGTCGGGAAAGACAAAAATATTGTGCAGTCTTTTGCTGGCACATCACCCCCTCACTGATTCGCCAAACCACTTAATCCTATTTGAACTGCTAACAGCCAGTTAGCCTAATGTGCATGTCTTTGGTCTGTAGGAGGAAACTGGACTATGCAGAGAAAACCCATGCAAGCATGGGGGTGGGAGAGGGGGGGCAGGCAAACACTACACAGAAAAGTGCCCTGGTCGAGACCATAATTCAAACCCAAGACCGTATTTTTGTGAGGTGGCTGACTCTGGGAGAAGGTGGGGGTACACGCTGGGCAGCTCGAAAGACCATTGCTGGGCCAACACACATACACACAACCATTCACACTTCCACCCATGCCAAGGATCAATTTGGAACGGCTGATTAGCCTACTATGCATGTTTTTGGACTGAGGAAACTGGAGTATCTGGTGGAAACCCAATCAAGCATGTGAAGATCATGCAAACTCCACATAGAACGGCCTGAGAATGAGTTGAACCCAGGCCTTCTTGCTGGGAGGCGGACGTGCTAACCACTGCACCACTGCCGCCCTCTAGTAAAAAGCATGTTGTTTTCTTCTAATGAATATATTGTAACGGTTGAAAAATCGCTGTGGTTGAAGAGGAACAAAGCACCACACTGGGGTGAAGGAAGAAAAGCGACTTCCTACCATCATTTATTATTTCCTACCCAGAGTCCTCCATTATTTTTTCTTCTATGACAGTATGGTAATAGGACCATTACATGGTTGGGGAAGACTTTTGTGTCCAGGCACAACATCTGAAAGTACTGTTTTGTTTTTCCTTTTTTAGTTGTGTTTATAAGCATGGCATGAGATGCATCAGAGGTTTAGGTTTGGGAAGGAAGTAGGACATGCCACAAGGGTGTATGTTGTGCTCATCCCATTTTTTAGGTGAGCATGTAATGTAAATATTCATGCAAGGCTAAGAAAGATAAATGAGCACACTGGGGTCGAAAAGATGAAAAGATAAAAATAAAGGGGGAGGGTAGAGGGAAAGTCCAGACAAGGGTCCAACAGTAACCTTGTGGGACCTCAGGGGGTTTGACTCTCGCCAATTAGAGAAAAAGTGACAGGCTGCCAGTGTGCTCTTGACACAACTGGACCAGGCTAGATGCTAACAGCCCCAGGACCCTTGCACCCCTCCATTTCTGCCCTCACTTGCTCACTCACCCACTTGCCAGATCCTCTTGCATGAAGCAGAAGTCACTCATGAGAGGGGGGCTTGGCTTTTTCGACAGCAACGTCATGCCTGGCCAACACTGATATTTCAGCCTGTCAGGGTTCTCAAATCCTTTATCCCGACCTGCTGCGTGGCGCTCAATCTTCAAGTGTAGTAAACAACTGGGCATATGAAGTCAAGTGGATTTCTGGTGGGGTGCAGGCTCTTTTTCAATCATCCTATGAACTTTGTGAGGTTGCTAATATGATTGAACGGAGGAGAGTGAAAAAGAGAGGCATGATGGCAATGCACCAGGTTGCCAGCTGTCAGGACAGGTCAGCTCATGCCCCATGATTAACGAGGCCAGGCATAAAGCCACAGGCACAACAAGGAGAGACCGAGCCAGTGTCAATGACAACAAGGCCATGTCATCGATCTCAACCATACCCCCCCTCATTTCCCTTTCATACAGAGAGCTCCCCTACCAATTTTGGAGACCTGGCCAATGGCAGATATGAAAAGCAAACTGGAAGGACCTCCATCATGGCCTCGAGTCAAAACTGGAGATTAGCAGTCTGGAAAATAGCGGAGGTGTTGTCACCTTCACTCAGAGTTCCTCTTGTCTGATTTTCCTTTACCTCACCCTGACAGATTCATCTCAACCCGGATTTGGCTGCCCAAGAGTCACTTAGCATTACTTCAGCAACTCCGCGTCAAAGAACACTTCCTTACCTCAACGTTCACCAATCATCCAACTCATATTTACAGTGATTTTAAGATGTGATGCTAAGCTAATGTGATTGAGAACACAAATTGAAGTCTGCTATAGCAACATATAAAATCTCTCTGTGCTGCTGAATAATGAAATATTACAGAACTAGCCATCTTGGAAAACTGTAATTACTGTAATAACATGGAAAATGTTTCAAACTGAGTGTCTGTAAAGGGAAAAACATTTATTTTGGGTATTCTTGGGAGTTTTCCGACCACTCCAATCTAACCAACCAAGCCCAGGAATAAGACAACTACCATCATCGCAGGTTTCCAATGTTGGTCTTGGAGAACGCCCTACCCTACAGTTGTCAGTATTTTAATGATGGTGGACCTCCCACATGAGCGGAGCACCATAATCATGGAATATGGCTCCCACACAGGAACCGTTCATCCATCGACTTGTAGAACCAATCCACTACATTTTGAATGGTTGTCCCATCTTCCAGCTCCGCTGAGTTGATGCGAATCGGCTGTGATGTATCGCTAGCCATTTTAGCTTACCTGTTGGGCTTTTCCACGCGAGCCTAGAGGCTCATCAGTGCTGGTGCTTAGACCTGTTTTTTTTTTTACCATGAAGCAACTAGGAGTTCAACTCCTCCTGGATGGGACGCTGGTCCATCGCAGGTTCCCTTCTCAGTATTGTTACTGGAACCCATTTATACTGCTGGGTGAACAGAGGCACACTTGTGGTTTAGACCTTGCCCATGGGTCTTGGCACGGTGGAGGTCTCACTGGGATTCGAACCCATGACTTCCTGACCACGAGCCCAGCCGCTATGCCACTGGTGTGCAACTGCTTTGTTGTTAAGCGATTGAATGTTTCACAGTCAGCTTTGGAATTGGATACGATTTAAGGTTTTGGTTAAGATAGCCATCCATCTCTTTCAGCAAGAGTGCAAAAGAAGGAATAGCTGATGGATCAGATTTGGATGAGAAAGACGTGTAAATTATTTTTTTTTCCATTGTGCCGCCCAACCAGAAAGTGTAAAATCAAATTGTATCCAAAAACCTCTTTTTCTTGGGCTTTATGGCCAGCTTGGAGCAGAGCTCTGTTCTTAGCCAAAAAGATTACCTCTCCTTAGCCTGTACTTTTTCCACCCTCCAGGAAGGGCCAATGGGAAGGGATCTGTGATTGTTTCTGGATTTGGCCCGTGCCTGGATAACTCCTCACTGATCCAAGAGGAGCTGCCCTGAACAGCAGGGTATGGCAAGCCGAGATTCTTCCTGCAGCTGAGACCCGAAGGCTGGGTGCCATTTTTCGGACTTGCTGAAGGAGTAGGAGGAGGCGCAGTCCGATGGGAAAGTGTGCATGATTGAGAGATGCTGAGTGCTGCACAGCATGAGGGTGGAGCAGGGCCAGCTTGACAGCTGCCACTCAAAGGAAGGTAATGACACCACATTGCTGGCATGCCCTTCCCTACGACTCCTTTTTTTGTCTCCCCCAACTCAGCCCAAATGTCTAGCTAGCGCTTGGCAAATGCACAGCGACTTGATTCGGATCTGGGGAGGGGAACAGAAAGGGAAGGAGAAAGGGGCGGAGGTGACTGGGTGATAAGGATGGGAATGGGCTTATGGATTTTGCCCCGAGGCATCGACATGGCATGCGCGTATGGTGGGGGCTGTATGAGCACATGTGCAAATAGACAAGGAATATTTATTACAATCAACACCCTGGTTTGCACTGTTGGGTGACTTCTAGATGAATGGATGCAGCTCCTTCCGTTACTTCTCAAAGCCCCCCACCACCCCGTCTCCAAACGCCACTAATCGAGTCAAGTGACTTATTAAAGCACACGGGGAATGAGTGTCTAATTTCATTAGCTGACCATCAAGATAGACCCCACAACCCCCCTCAACCCGACTCGCGCATGGCTGGTCGGGGAGGAGCCGAGCATGTGGGTGTCAGTTATCACCCAGAGACAGTTATGGCCATGTAATCAGAGGATGAGCGATAGAGGGTAGAAAAAAAAGGGTAAAAGAGCATGAAATAAATGAGAGGAGGAAGAATCATTACAACTCTGCTGATAATTCTTTCCAGGCATTCTTTCCTAAGCTCTAATAATATTCATCCCTCGCTATATCGCACTTCAGGTTCTGCGGCTTCGGTGCATCGCGGATTTTTAAAAAATATTCCTCGAAAAATAAAAATACTCAAAAACATGGAAAAACTTCATGAAAATGCTGCTAGGGGGCGCTACCCCAGCCTCCTCTTCTTCTGCTGGGAAATTCATCTCAACCAATCAGCTTGCGAGATTTCAGAGGCCGCATCCCAAACTGAAGTCAGTAGTGACCTTGGAGCCTTTCCCTTAAACCTTTCAGTATTGAATCGGGAAAAAGTTAAGGGAAAGGCGGCAAAGGTCACTACCGACTCCGGTTTGGGACTCGGCTCTGAAATAACAGCATTCGTGTGGCAGTAAAGGCATTTCTTATACTTTATTTACATCTATGTACAATTACACATATGTATTTTATATTATTTATATTTTAATGCATTGTTTTTGAATGTTTAATTGTTATTATAAGCATTTATAGTGTTGAATATGTATTTATTGATATTATATA
>JAQNCB010000013.1:2629226-2639766 GCA_030068295.1 Euristhmus nudiceps
CACCTCCAAAATCTAATCCATTGTTACTTTTGCTCTTCTGGACATTCGGTAAAAATTTGGTAAAAATCCGTCCATAATTTTTTGAGTTATGCTGTTAACAGACAAACAGACAGACAGACAAACAAACTCCAAGGATTACATAACCTCCTGGCGGAGATAATAAATAAAATAGAAAAATTACAAAAGTACAAACGGAGAGAAGAGAAAACAATACCAGCTTCACCGTCACAGCAGGTAGCCGGCTATGCTATCGCTGCTAGTAAGTACTTTCCAGGTTATTTGTAAAAGCGAGAACTAAGAACCTCGTCTTCTGCACCTCGAAATCGTCTCTTGCTTTAATGTTACATCATATAACATTTGAAATCAAAAAGACATTCCTATCCCCCGTCATCTCCCTGTGATACACTGAGGCTAAAGCACAGCCGCTAATGTAAATACGCCCGCATTATTTCAACATGTGGGCAAGATGCTGACACCGAACCTGGCTGTCCCCAGAGCGCACGTGTTTGCTTATGGCAGTTCTGCTTTGTGTTTACTTTTATATACTGCGAGTCAGGGCATGAATATCAGAAAATACATCCGACTCAAAAATAAACACAGGGAGTGCTTTGGGTTTTATTTGCTTGTGCCAGGTACCTCTGATGATGTCCGTCGCTCATCAAAAAAAAAATTTACGACACACAATGCCGACTCCTTGGTGTTTAATTAACATTTTTAATAAGTATTTAATTAACATTTTTAATAAGATATTTACACATTTGCCCTGAACACTGAATGTGCACTCGGAACGAATTCAGGGCTTGTACAGGGGCGGGGCTTATCAAAGAACCGCCTTCATTCAGAGAAATCCCTTCAGAATTGATTGATTGTCCACGATCATACATGAATCCCATTGTTTGAGGTAGCTTAGTACTTAGCCAATTTGTTCATTTTTGACCAACAGCGATCCTGAAAAGCAATACAACAGCCACTATTGGCAACAACAAAATAGCCGAAAAAGTACAGAATGCTCCTCCACCAAATACAAATACATTAACGGCTTCAACATGGCTCCACCACTCAAGGCAGATTTTGACAGAAATCACTGAGAGGTTCTAGAGTGGTGCCTTTAGTGGTGTAACACAACATCCAGGGTGTACAAGTTTTAGCCCCGGGTTACACACACTGCCAACCATGACTGGCGTCTGACTGGCCAAGCCCTCAGAAAGGGAGGTGTCTATCAAGAGCCAAAGGGCATCTGCAAACAAAAAAAGCATACAAGCTTTGCGCTACTTCTGACTACAGATAAGCAGTAGTCTGAAAAAAGTGGTCAAGTGGTTTTTACATGCCTCGATAGACGCATATGAAAACTTTTGCCCTCCTTGGCCGGTAGCTATCTGATGGCAACGTCTGATGTGTGGAAACTGGGGTCAAACAAAATAAAGGACAAAAAATCCTTTTTAAAGGATGAGGGATCAGTCAGTCTGGAATTCTTGAGGACTTGGAACCCATTTTCAATCTTGCCTAAATAAACCAAAATACCCAGGGTAAGAACCAGAAAACACGGTAATTATTCAACATCATGTTTCCAAGGGATCCAAAAATAAATAATTAAATAAAATACAATTTTTTTTAAGATGAGGCTACATGAAGTGAGACTGTGTAGAAAAATCCTTCAAAACACCTTAAAGCACAAATATAACCATATTCAAATCAGCAGATCTAACCTCCACTCAGGGGAACCTCAGGTACCGATGCTAAGCCTGCTCTAATTGTTTGTCTCCTGGTGTACGGAGGAGCAGTGAAGCTTGAAGACCAAAGAGTGGACTGAAAATGGTACTGAAGCTTGACTTTACGACTCACTCTATATGAATAAGACATCACAATCCACAGCCGTACATAAAATATGGATTACGGCACTCACTGCACTCTTTGAATCACTCCATAAAGCGTACGGCAGAGGAAATGTCCTTGCAGAGTACACACAAGGGCACTATTTATTGTTTATTATCTTAATTACAAGTAATCACTACTGTTTACAAAAAAAGAAAAAAAAAAAATCTAACTCAATCCTCAGGAAACTGAAGAGAAATATAACAGATATACACATGGTTATAGGTTGGATTGTGGCATGATATATCTATTTATAGTATTTCGAAAGTGTCACAGAACCCCTGAGAGGTGATATTTGGAAAGAGAAACCCAGAACATACTTCTCTCCAAAATGTGATGTTTATATACTGAAGACTCACAAACACATAGCCTGTAGCACAAGCGCGTTAACTGCAGTAACACAGACGATATCACGTTCACACATCGTAGGATGGTGCTAGGTTCGAGTCCCGTGCATTTATGTGTGGAGTCTGCAAGTAGGTTTCTTTCGGGGACTCTGGTTTCCTCTCCCAGTCCAAAGACTTGCACATGAGGCTAATCAGCCGTTCCAAATTGCTCCCCAGTGTGAGTGTGAAAAGTCGTGCGTGTTGACCTGCGTTGTCTGGTAACGGTGTGCCCTGCCTTCGCCACGCGTCGGCTGATGTTGGCTTCAGCCTACTTGTAGCCTCCAATAAGATTAAGCGGCTCAACAAATGAGTGAGTGAGGGTACATTTATAACTTACGCCTATAAGGCTCTCTCTTTGGCAGCTGCAAAATCTTGTGTTAAAAAACAAACAGACAAACAATAAAACCACCAAGTCTTCACTTCCTGTCATGAGTTAACTAGATACTACTCACGGATCTTCACTTCCTGTAGTAAACTAGCTAGATATTGCTCATAGGTCTTTACTTCCTGTAGGAATTAGCGAGATGCTACTCGCGTATCGCAACTTCCTGTATTGGATTCGCTAGATACTACTCGCAGATCTTGACTTCCTATAGTGAATGACCTAGGTACTCTCACCGATCTTTACTTCCCATGAATTAGCTACACACAACTCACAGGTCATCACTTCCTGCAGTGAAGTAGCTAGGTACTGCTCATAGATCTTCACTTCCTGTAGTAATTATTCAGATGCCGCTCACGGATCTTCAATTCCTGTCATGAATTAGCCAGATACAGCTCAGAAATATTAACTTCCTTTCGTGAATTATCTAGATACTACTCACGGAACTTTACTTATTGGAATGAATTAGCTAAATACTGCTCACCGATCTTCACTTCTTGTTGTGAATTAACTAGATAGTGCTCATGGATCTTCACTTCCTGTCGAAAACTGGCTAGCTAATGCTCGTGGATCTTCACTTCCTGTCGAAAACTCGTTAGATATTGCTCATAGAGCTTCACGTCCTGTAGTAATTATCCAGATGCCTCTCGCGGATCTTCACTTCCTGTCATAAATTAGCTAGATACTGCTCAGAAATATTAGCTTCCTGTAGGAAATTAGCTAGATACTGCTCATGGATCTTTACTTCCTATTGTGAATTATCTAGCTATTACTCACGGACCTTGACTTATTGGACTGAATTAGCTAGATTCTACTCACCAATCTTCACTTCCTGTAGTGAATCAACCAGATAGTGCTCACCGATCTTCACTTTTTGTAGTAAACTGGCCAGCTAGTGTTCACGGATTTTCACTTCCTATAGAAAACTAGCGAGATATTGCTCATAGATCCTCACTTCCTGTAGTGAATTAACGAGATATTGCTCGTGGGTCTTCACTTCCTGTACTAACCTATCTAGCTAATGCTCACGGGTCTTCACTTGCTGTAGTAAACTCGCTAAATTCTGTTCACAAACGTACACTTTCTGCAGGAAATGACTTATCTACTGCTCACAGCTCAATTTAAAAAACATTCGGAAACAGGAAACATGTGAGAGGGTTACCTAGGCAACCAGAGCTGTAATGAGTGCTTAACTAAATGATACGCTTGTCTTATAAAGCTATTTGCTTATCGCCAAGTCAATTCCGTTGTCAGTCATCAATTGCTGTGTGAATGCCGTTTAAGCTAACAAGTAGCTAAACACATCCAGGGCTTGGTGATGGCTTAAAAACAGGGATCTCAAATCATCAATAATGATACGTGCATACAGTTTGGATGTTTGCACAACATGCATAATCTGGTAGAAGCTGCATTATTTTACCTTTTTTTTTTTTTTAAGTTCGAATGAGCCAACCCTCTGCGTACTCTTGTAAAATAAGATGACATACGTCAGAAACTTGGCAATACAGGTTTAATGCCCCTTCCTCCCCATTTAGCCTCTATAGACTTTTGCGATTATGGCTTCAAAATGGTGATTGAAGTCAGTACAGTAGTGCCTGTTAAAGGCACAATTACATAGGGAATAAATCCTTTTACAGTCCAGCATGCGGATAGGCACAGAAACAGCATGTACTGGGAGTGGTACCAGGCTATTAGCGAGCGGCAGCAGTGGAAGTAGATGAGGAATACCAATCAGAATGATTTACCGATGGTTGTCATAAAATATGACTCGAGCTTCTATTTACAACCTGTTATAAAGCTGCCATTGATTCGATTTATAGACATATTTGGCCTGCAGTGCTAAACCCCTTTTGGCCAAAGGTCCAGAAATACTCTCCGTGCTGTGTTGGAACACAGTGGCAGATGGAGCTTTTGTCTAATCGAGCATTGCGGAAACGGGAAGCGGGTACTAAAGCAGGCAGAGCGGAGATGGGAGGGTAAGTTGATACCGACATGGCCACTCTCAGAGCTCAGCTCTTTCTCCATTTTTCTCAGAGCTTGTTTTTTCGGAAGATGACTGAACATGTGTACAAGTCTGCTTGTCCCCGAGGTGGACACATAGCCTGCATACCGCCCTCCCTGTGCCTTGCTGGCAAAAAAAAAAAAAGTAGCGGTATTAATGGGGTCAGCCTGTTTAGTAATGGCAGCAAATGTGCCATGAGTTATGGGGCAGATCTCTCGGCCAGCCTGACCCAGTGCCGCGGCTCATGCTCGGTGAGTTATTCTATTGATCTGAGAGATGTGATCTTGAGTTATTGTTCCGAGAGGGCATGATGAAGTGAAAGCCAGGGTGAAGCCTTTTCAAAAGGGTTTGAAACAGACCTGCCTCAGAACCCTGAAACTTGCCCAAATATGAAATGCATGGTCGCCTGGTGCCACGTGTGTCCTCCAGAACACCGCGGTGTCTTCACCCTCATGGTGATGTTAAGCACACAGAGGTAAGGAAGGCAAGTCTGCTGGGCTTTTACGTCCGAGCCTTGTGGCTGATTTGCGTAGCGTGAAGCTTATAGGAGGTCAACTCCTCCTGGATGGGACGCTAGTCCGTCGCGGTACCTATTTTTAATGCTGGGTGGACAGAGGCACACTTGTGGTTAAGACCTTGCCCTGAGGTCTTGGCACTGTGGCGGATACGCCACCAGCCAATAAGTGCACAGAGCAAAACATTAATTCATTCATCCACCCATCCATCCATCCATCCATCCATACGACAGTCCTTTATTTAATTTCAATAAAATACAGAACAAACATTCCGCCATCCATCCATCCACCATTGTCCATCTCTATAGAAGGATAAGGAATAAATCAACTCCTTGATATTCAACCATTTCTCCATCTGTTACCATGAATGTACATAATGGAAAGGGTTTAACCATCAATTCAGATGTATTCATTAACCCTTTGTGGGTCAAAAAAACCCTCTCAAAGTAATTTATTAATCAGAAAACAGAGATCCCTCACTTTTGGTGATTAATGGGGGATCGAGACCCAACGTGAACACAGAATTTCCAACAAAGTAGGATCGACTCCCCCTTTAATCCCAATTCAATTACAGTGATTACAAGCTGGAGGTGGCACAGTGGCGTAGTGGTTAGCACGTCCACCTCACAGCAAGGTCCTCGGTTCGATTCCCAGCCTAATCTTCACTAGGAGGAAACCTGAGGACCCCAAGAAAACCCACACAGGAATGGGGAGAAGATGCAAACGCCACACAGAAACACTGAGGACTGCAGGCGCTAATCTGCTAACAATGCTAATCCGAGCCGCATGTGAACGTGGCATCAGAGTCGGGGACTGCTTTCTTCCATCCCAGGGTTCCCAGTAGCAACAAACTGTGATGTGTTACGTGTCCTGAATCATCCGTCGCAGTCGTTTCATCTCGTGCCCGTGTGCGTCCACAATACGGATGAATATATAATACCGTTTTCAGCCTGACTCCGAGAAAAGTATGATTAAATCTTTATGCATGATTACTTTCAGAGACCTTTCAGATTTGGAGCGCGGCATCTGCCTCTGATACCGACACGGAAACGGAGAACATCTGGATCACATCGCTGAATAGAGCTGTGCAAACAGCTATTATTATATTACTCTGCTATTATTTAGCATCCTTTTATTATTGGGTAATCGTCCGTATGTAGTAATTATTATTTATAAATTAGCTCAGAGTTAATTATTTCTGGTAATAATGAAGCCTCAATAATGAACACAAACACAAACCCTGCTGTAGCTTTTAATTATTTATCACAGTAATCGTCATTGGTGCAGTTAATTAGAACCTGGAAAGTGTTAGCTAACATTAGCGCCTGGTTAAATGCTCAGTCAAAAACTGATAAATAGGCGGCACGGTGGCGCACGTCCACCTCACATCAGCAAGGCCTGGGTTCGAATCCCAGTCTGGGCGTTTCTGTGTGGAGTTTGCATGTTCTCCTCGTGCTTGCGTGGGTTTCCTCCGGTTTCCTCCTACAGTCCAAAAACATGCACAGTAGGCGGATTGGCTGTTCCAGACCTCCCTTAGGTGTGAGTGGTTGAGTAAGTGTTGGCCCTGAGATGGATTGGCGAGCTGTCCAGGGTGTACCCCGCCATCGCCTCGAGTCGGCTGAGATGGGCACCAGCCTCTCTGCGACCCTAATTAGGATGAAGCGGCTTGGAAAATGAATGAATGAATGAATGAATGAATGAATAGCTGATAAAATGACTCGATTCACTCACTCATTTGCCAAACTGCTCGATCCGACTAGGCCCGCAGGGAGGCTGGAGTCTATCTCAGCCAACTCTGGGTGAAGGCACCTTGAACAGCTTGCCACTCCATCGCAGGGCATGTTTTCAGGCTATTGGGGGACGCCTGAGTACCAGGAAAAAGTCCATGCACGCATGCGGAAACCATGGAAACGTCACAACCCTGATTTATTCTTTTTTCCTCTTGTCTTTGAGTTTCCTGGTTGCTGTGTGGCATTTTCTGATTGGACAGACAGGATGGGGCTGGGGGCGGAGCATGGTCTTACGCTGAAGTCCTGCTCATGGACCAGATCAAAGGTTCCTACATCATTGGGGGGGGATCATGGTTTCATTTGGGTAGTTTTAGTTATTGTGTATATAGTGTCCCCCCTGAATGTCAAAAATGGTTTAGTCCACCACTATATTTGTTGGGGGGGGGGGGGATAAGACTAGCAAAAAATAAAGTTGTAATGTGTTGATTTTATTACCTTTTGTCAATTGTTTTGTACAAGTTATTACCTCTGCCAGTGGAAGTTATGTAATCATCGGAGTTTGTTTGTCTGTCTGTCTGTTTGTCTGTTAACAGCATAACTCAAAAAGTTATGGACGGATTTTCACCAAATTTTTAACGAATGTCCGGACGAGCAAAAGTAACAATCGATTAGATTGTGGAGACGATCCGGATCACCGTCTGGATCCAGGATTTTTTGGAAGGACTCTTAACTATTGAGAAATAGAAAAATTCACTTGTTTTTAGTTATACCATTTATTACACCACTTAATCACTACCATTGAACTTGAAACTATGTTAGACTGAGAGAATATAAGGGCTCGTAGAACTGAAATGGTACAGCAAAAGATTAAAAAATAAAGAAAAGAGTTTAGTGACCCGATGGCCTGGCGGAGGTCTGCGCTCTCTGAGTGCTTTTCTAGTTTATTTATTTATTTATTGTGGGGGGTGGGGTGTATAAATGTTTTTTTTTCAGCTCTGTAATCACTGAACCACGACTTTCCCAGAACAGTACGAGCGGCCGAGATGAGCTTCCTTCGCATGGTGTTGGGGCTCTCACCCAGAGATAGGGTGAGAAGCTCGGTCCTCCAGGAGGAGCTCGGAGTAGAACCGCTGCTCCTCCGTACTGAGAGGAGCCAGCTCAGGTGGCTCGGGCATCTGGTTAGAATGCCTCCTGAACACCGTCCTGGTGTGGCCTTTCGGGCATGTCAGACCGTTCAGAGACCCTGGAGTCACCACTCGCACTTGGGCGCAATTTGGCACAGCCAGTTGGCGTAACGTGCTTGTCTTTGGACTGTAGAAGGAAACTAAAGTAACCAAAGGAAACCCAAACAAACACCAGGAGAACATGCAAACGGCACACACAAATCCTCTTACATAGCCCGGGATTCAAACCCATGACCTTCCTGCTGTGAGCCGGACGTGCTAAACACTACGCCACAGCGCTGCCCATGTGATTACAGTCATTTATTAAATGTTGACGGCTGGCGAGCAGTGCGAGCAGCCAGCTTATATTTCAGCACACAGGGTTCGTTCAGGCACGGCGGCGGCGGCATGGGAACCGGCGAGGGAGAACGCGGCATGTTTTATTCAGTCCGCTGACATTTAGTAAAGTGCAGCACCTTAATACACACTTAAAGTGGGGCAATCCGAGGCACTTGTATCACCTGGGGTGATTTTCAGCTCTGTGATCTCTCGGGGGTCAGGGGGCCACAGAGCTCGCTCGATCGTGTTTCACTTCCAGCCTTTAAATAAAGTTCTGTACCCACATGAGGAAGTGCTGGGGGTGTGGGAGGTGATCAAAGCGAGGCACGCAGTGCCACTGATTCTGCGTGGGACTGTTTTGTTTACCACATTTCAAACACGGTAATTTAATCTACGACATTTCTGCGCGGATTAAACTGGATTTACTGACTGTCTGAAAAGCAGCACCATGACAATCTTTTAAAAAATCAGATTTAATAAATTCATTACACTTAATGATGTGATACAACACGAGCAGAACTTCCTTCTCTTCCTTCTCATCACTTTTTCTTTTCCCATTGTTTGCAGTCTCTTCCCATCTCCCCCTTTACGTACAGGAGACGTCGCGTGACGAGACGTACAGGAGACGTCGCGTGAGCAGACATAGCGTGAGGAGACGTACAGCAGACGTCACGTTACGAGACGTACAGGAGACGTCGCGTGACGAGACCTGTAGGAGACGTCGCGTGACGAGACCTGTAGGAGACGTCGCGTGACGAGACCTGTAGGAGACGTCGCGTGAGGAGACGTATAAGAGACGTAGCGTGAGGAGACCTGTAGGAGACGTAGCGTGAGGAGACGTATAGGAGACGTAGCGTGAGGAGACGTCGCGTGAAGCAGACAGGTTTCTTCTGATTAAAGTGTTTTCTTTTCAATGTGCATCGTTTATTTCCACCTCAGTTTTTATTATCCAGTGATGTGTGTGCGTGTGTGAGTGAGTGAGTGTGTGTGTGTGTGTGTGTGTGTGTGTGTGTGTGTGTGAGAGAGAGTGTGTGTGTGTGTTATGATTCCCTCCTTTATTTTATTGCGCTGCATCTCCAGCAGTAAGCCTGAACCGTACACATGTGCGTCCTGTCCTTCCCTGAATTAACCGATTATTTTTTTTTGTACATCTTTGCTGCTGTTAATAAAGATTATTAACGGATGAAATCACGTCTCTTGCGTCCAAATACAACCGACCCGAACACCTTTATGGTTATTCGTACTGTTAAATCAGGGTAAAATATTTCCCAGGGTGAAATTCCCGGGGTGGCTTCATCTGGTCTCTTACACGGATCAGCGCGTTGTACGACGGCTCCACCGCCAGCCGCCCACTCGCCACCGCATTCTGGCTTCATCGCCCACGCTCTCTTTCCGCCACATTAAGGAATCTATTACGGTCAAGGCCAAAACATCGGATTAATTAGAAAGGTACAAATACAAGGTCTGAGGACGTGGAACCATTGATTGAAAGGAGAGAAACACGTCCATTATTACATAACATTTTCCAAGAGGCTGATCGAGAGTTGGAGAGAACAAGACTGCAGAACTTCGAAGGTCACTGATGCAGTGCGGAGACGGTTTTCTTTTCACTGGACGGAAAGTAATGAGAGAGAGAGAGAGAGAGTGTGTGTGAGAGGGAGAGGGTGTGAGAGAGAGAGAGTGTGAGTGAGTGAGCGAGAGAGAAAGAGAGAGAGAGAAAGAGGGGGAAGAGAGAGAGGGGGGAGAGAAAGAGAGCAAGACAGAACGAGGGAAAGAGAGACAGAGAGCGATACTGAGAGAGAGAGAGAGAGAGAGAGAGAAAGAGACAGAGAGCGAGAGTAACAGAGAGAGAGACAGAGAGTGAGAGGGGGGAGAGAAAGAGTGAGAGAGAGAGAGGGGGGGAGAAAGAGAGAAAGGCTTTGAGACAGAGAGAGAGAGAGAGAGACAGACAGAGAGCGAGAGTAAGAGAGCGAGAGAGAGACAGAGAGCGAGAGTAAGAGAGAGCGAGAGACAGAGAGCGAGAGACAGAGAGCGAGACAGAGAGCGAGACAGAGAGCGAGACAGAGAGCGAGACAGAGACAGAGAGCGAGAGAGAGACAGAGAGCGAGAGAGAGACAGAGAGCGAGAGAGAGACAGAGAGCGAGAGAGAGA
>JAQNCB010000013.1:2854799-2864931 GCA_030068295.1 Euristhmus nudiceps
TGGGACTCGGCTCTGAAATCTCGCAAGCTGATTGGTCGAGACGAATTTCCCAGCATTTGTGTAACAGGAGGAGGAGAGGAGGAGGAGGAGGCTGGGAGGAGAATCAGCACTCAAAGTTGGAGTCAGAGCCGAGTCAATCCGAGAACCGAATCTGAGCCAGTCGCGACCCCTCGCGGCATTTTCCTGAACTTTTTCCCTATTTTTCGATGAGTATTTAAAAAACAATCCACAATGCACCGAAGCGTGATAGCGTGAGGGATTACTGTACTACCTATCGGGTCAATAGGGGTTCACAGGATATTCATATTCATTCTGCCCCCGTTAAATCCTTTTCACAGTCGTTTTGGCGCCCTTAACATCGACAATGCTTGCAAACGTTCAAAAGTGTACGGTCCACATACCATTGTCGAGTGGCTGGGACTCTGTGCCGACTTGACTGAGCTTGTCGGCTCGATATTCCCTGAGCAGGCACATGCAGACAATCCACAAAGCTGCCAGTCTCCCGAAATCCATCGCGAGGCTTCTGGCTTGATCTGTGGAGGAGAAACTGTTAGACCGGTTTACATTTCAAAGTTTTTCTTTTCTTTTTTTTTTTAAACCAAACCATATTGTTCACTTCTTTCTGACATAAAAGTCACTGATGTTTTGGTTCACAAGTTCACTTCACCAACGGACCAATTCATGTTGGCTTCTGATGAACTATCCGATCCCATCGGTACTAAAGGAACCAGACAAAGGAATAAAACACTTGTCATGTCATCATCTCCACAAAAGACTCCGCCCTCTCTGATTCAAACGGGTAGTTATTTACAATATAATAAAAAAAATCCATTGGTTCAGCCCCGACTTGTAATTCCCAGGATAAAATTACCGTTTTTAATGGTTATTTATGCTAAAATAAGTGTCTGTATTGCTTAAACGTACAATACTCACATAAATTATGCTGTGACGATGATCAATACCGCTACTCTTTAAATCCATATTTTATAAGGAGCTGTGTAAATAACAATTAGAGCCATTAGACATTATCACAAACTCGACCTCATCGACTGCGATGGCCTGGCGAGCTCTCCAGGGTGTACTCTGCCCTCACTCAGAGTCAGCTGAGATGGGCTTCCCCGCGACCCTAATTAGGATTAAGCGATTTGGAAAATGAATGAATATTCACCATAGACCCCATCGGGATTGAGAAAGGTGGTTGGATACTGGATTACTGATCCCAAGGTTTGGTGTTCAAGCCCCACTATCACCGGGTTGCCCCTGCTGTCCCCCTAGTGCCGCTAAATGGGTTACCAAAGACCGGCCGTGTCTCTCCCTGTCTGTGGTGAGAGGGATGGAAAAGAACCATCGCTGACTCTCATCAAGAGGAGCTGCAAAGCCGTCTGCGTGTTTCTGCCCTGCGATGGCCTGGTGAGCAGTTCTGAGCCCTTGCCCTGAGTCGGCTGAGATGGGCGCCAAGCTTCCCGCGACTCTAAGATTAAACGCTTCGGAAAATGAATGCATGAATAATAAACATTTTAATAACTATAATCATACGATTATGTTTGAAGGAATTTTAATTAGTTAATTAATTAATACACAATTTCAAGGAACAAAAGTCAAGTTATCTTTGAAGACTAAAATTCTCAATAAACAATAAAGTAACACCATTTGAAGGGAAAAAATACCTGGAAAAATAATAATAAAAAAATATTAAAATATATGGAGATATTTAATGCATGTCAAGACGGTTTGGTAAAACTGCACTAATTATAACTTTTATTTCCCCAAGAAGCAAAAACACCACAATTTCACGCTTTCCTTTATATTTATATAGACACTTTCTACAAATCTTAATTACATAAATTTCCATATCTGCATATTCATACACCACATCCACCTGTCAGGAGCAAGCTAGCAAGATTAGCATTCCTTTAGTGTCATTTGGAAAACTGAGCTTCTTTTCGTTCTAACACTTTGCACATCAATGACAAGTCTTTTCGTTTGTCCTGGTTTCTTGATAAACTTTAATATTTCTGGAAAAAAAAAGAAAGAAAGCAGAAGCCAGGAATGACTCAGAATGTGACACATCACGACATTTCACGGTTGGCTAATTAGCTAGCCATGCTAACAGAAAAAAAAACGCCATGACACAAAAATGGGTTGCCAGATGATATAATCACACACTTACTTCAAACGCTTTCAACGAGTCAATAAACCCTCATAATTGGAATGCTTTGGAATGTTCCCGAACATGCATCATAGTATTTTTTATTTCCTTCAAAAATAACATATCGATTACTCTATTTGGATGATGTTTTTTAAAGAAAGAATGTGGAAATTATAGTATCAATCTGGCAACCTTGACCTTCCAGAGCTCGCGATTTTTACCACCAACCGTCATTAATTCAAAATGTTAAATATTTGACAGTTACAGTGTACACTGTGCAGTCATGGCAACAGAAGCTAACAAAATAAAACAAAAACAATGCTATATTGTGCTGTCGTTTACGTTTACAAACAAGATTGGGAGCTTTAAGAGGAAATGGAATGGATAATGATAATAATAATAATAATAATAATAATAATAATAGTAATAATAATACTATAATAAATAATTTAGCAGCTACACCATACAATAATGTGCAGTGTGATACCTCAGTCTGTGTGGCTTCCTTTAGGAGAATAAAATAGTAATTCCCAGGATCCTTTATGTCCTATTCCAGCTCCTGTGAGAGTCCCGACCGCAGTTCTCCATTGAGACCCCCTGCAGAAACAGCTGACAGCCTGGACGCGTGTGACACTGAAATAAAAACCGCACTTATGTTTGTTTAATGCAGGAATACGAGATAAGCTCAGCTCAGCTCAGCTCGACCTGCATTGCAATGGATCAGAATAGACAGAATGCCTGCGCACCAGCCAGCAGAGCAGGGGGGGGGGGTGCAACAAGAAAGCTTTTAACCTGCTAAATCCAGGAAATTCTAAGCTAACTGTATGTTAATCCTTTGAATAAACCCTTCAGACGTCCACGTACAACGTGCACTTAAAGACCAGCCGTGTCTCTGTCAGCTCTCCCCCCTCACACTCGCCCCCGCTTCCTCACTCCTCACCAGTACGCTTGGGTTCTTTTTTTTTTTTGGGGGGGGGAAAGACTGCAGACAGGGTTGCCAAATCCCAATAATCTACACCATCCACTCAAACATCACACCATGTCCCAAATATATGACATCCAAAAATATGTTGTCTTATCCAATTGTTCAAAATAATAAAATGCACTTCAGAGGAAATAATGTGCACTCAATTATAATTATACACTCAAGAAACCAGCGTCGGACAGATACAACACGATTATTTGAGTCATACAGAATGATCCATTGGGGTCGACTCTCTGAATCGGTTCATGGAGCTGAATCTGAGCCCATTTTGCACACTGTGGTTTCATTCAGGGAGGCACAGTGGTGTTGTGGTTTGCACGTTCGCCTCACAGCAGGAAGGCCTGGCTTCGATTCCCTGCATTTGTGTGTGGAGTTTGCATGTTCTCCCCGTGGGATTCCTCTGGGTACTCTGGTTTCCTCCCACTGTCCAAAACATGTACGATTGGCTGTTCAAAATCTCCTTTAGGTGTGTGCGAGTGCCGGTCCTGTGATGGCCTGGGTGTAGGAGAGGCACGCACCTGCCCTACTCTTTCAGAGAGGGGCCATGACTCCATCCAACTGCAGCAGCACCAGATCAGAGCCACCTTGCACAGAGTCAACGTGAGGAAAGCTACTGGTCCAGATGGAGTAACATGAAGGGTACTTAAAGCATGCCAAGATCTACTGGGGGGTCGAATCAAACTGAGAACTCTGCCCTCTTTGTAGATGGGGAGGTGGTAGAGAGGGTAGTGTGCTTCAATTTCTTTGAGTCCACATCTCTGCTGACCTCACATGGACCACAAACACATTTGTGGATTTGTGAAAAAGTGTGCCACCCTTGAATGTGCAGCAATCGACTCCATTTTTGGTACAGAGGCTTACAATAGCAATTAGAACAAGGCAAAAAAGCGATCTAGCAAAATTTGGCAAAAGTTAATTTTGTGAATCACCATAAAAGGTCTTGCAGCGGGTGGTGAGGATGGCAGAGCGGGTAATTGGGACTTCATTACCCTCCTCAGCGACATTTACACTGACAAACTTAAGAGGAATCAGTGCAATTATTAGGGACCCCACACACCGTGAACGCCACCCTTCTCCCCTCTCTGCCCTGGAAAAAGGTACAGGACACCAAAAACAAAAACTAACAGACTCAAGAACAGCTTTTACCCACAAGCTGTTAAACATATAACCCCACCATCATCATCACACACAGTGACTGAATAACCATCATTCAGACCATCTTCCTGGACAGAGCAGTACTACCTCTAAATGCAATACTGATGTTCAAGTGCAGTACTCATGATTTCAGCAGGTCTCGAACATCACAACATTTTACCACCATGCTCCTTTTAATTAAAGCTCTACCTCCTACCCGGTTCATATCATGCACCGTTACCATATCATTCACTCTTCTGTACATGTGTGAATATGTAAATATATGTATGGTCTGTAAACATGGGAATATGTGGACAGATATATAGGTGTATATGGGGTATATGTATGTATATGTGTCTACAGGTGTACATATAGGTATGCGTAAAATGTGTATGTTGGTATATGGACATATATAGCTTAGTGTAGTCCATTAGTTGTTTTTTTGTGCACTTTCATTCATTCATCATTCATTTTCTGACCCACATAATCCTAATTAGGGTCACGGAGAGGCTGGCGCCCATCTCAGCCGACTCTAGGCAAGGGCAGAGGACACCTTGGGCAGCTCGCCAGGCCATCGCAGGGCAGAAACACGCTGACGGCTATGCAGCTCCTCTTGATGAAAGCCGGTGGTGGTTCTTTTGCATCCCTCTCACCACAGACAGAGACATAGCAGGGCTTTGATAACCCAGTTAGCGGCACTGGGGGACTTTGTGCACTTTCTTTGTTTCTTTCTTTTTTTTTTTTAAGTTTTTTGTTCTATAATTGCTGCTCAATAAAGAACTGCTAAACTGAATTTCATTATTCATGCAACAATGACAATAAATATATCTTTATCTCTTTATCTTTATATTAGGAATTGTTTTAAAAGCATTGATCTGTTTGGGGACTGCACTGATGAGCCGACTCTGTTGGTGAAACGAGTCAAATGCTCTTGACTCATTGAACAGATTCATGATTCCAATCACTGCTCATTAAACTTGATGAATATGCAAATTGCAAACAGACTGATGTTATCTTTCCATTCTGAATATATAATATCACCATTGTCTAGTGCTTGATTTTTCTTTCAGGTGATTAATAAATTTGTCAATATCAGAGTGCATAGGTTTACTGTTTCCATTAAAATGTAAACAATAAAAAGAAATACTCACTCTCATTATTTGAGCAAAACATTATTGCTGTATTTCATTTATTTAAATACATCACAAGAAAATTACTGGTGTCCATAGCAAAAAAAAATCAAGAAGTGACATAATTATCTTGAAAAACGAATTACCTGGCAACACTGACTGCAGTGAACGCTTTCTTCGTATTCCCACCTGTATTTAGGAACATCCCACCTCCTGTCTGTGATTGGCTAAGAGAAGTAGGTTGTACTTCATGATTGGTTCAATAAACGAAGCAATCGTTCAGGCGGAATACGGGTGGTAAATAAAAACTCCTGCACATCATGTGTTGGACTGCAGCGTGGCTTTCAATGTAAACGTGGCCACACTGCCACCTTCTGTACTGGTGCTAAAATTACAACAGCCTTTTGAAACCTGCGTTTCTGATACAGGAGGGAAATAAATATATTTTACTCATCTCTCTTTAAACTTTGTACCTGCATAACATGGATCAGTTATTTACTTTTAATGAACTAATTAAATAAATATTTATTTTTATTTTTCTTCTTCAAATTCAAATTTCAGACCTAATTTTAAATAAAATCTGTAATAATAATAATAATAATAATAATAATAATAATAATAATAATAATAATAATAATAAAGATTTATCCACTAATTAAAAATAACTAAAGATTAAATGTATTTAAATTTGATGAACTTAAAATTTTGTGAAATTTAAGGTAAAAGTAAAAGAAGTTGCAGCCCACCTCAGCCGACTCTGAGACACCATGCAAAGCTTGCTACATCATTCATTCATTCATTCATAATAATAACTATGAAATAAAAGTTCATACCTATAAATAATAATAATAAACCTTCATACTTATATGTACTTACAAACTTACCCCCATTTTTGAATGCGAAAAACACACATTATTATGAATTATTATTATTATTATTAGTTTATTTTATTTACTTATTATTATTTTCTATTTTTTGCCTTATTTCTTATATGTGGGACATACCCTGAACACCTTACTAGATCACCCCAGGACCAACACACATGCACGCACAAACACACACACACACATACACACACACAGCTAGGGGCAATTTGAAACAGTCAGTTAGCCTGTCGGTGTGCATGTCCTTGGACTGTGACAGGAAACTCACATAAGCACGAACAGAACATGCAAACTCCACACAGAAACGTCCGAGCCTGGGACTCGAGCGCAGGACCCTCTTGCTGTGAGGCAGACGTGCTAACCACTACACCACCCTATAGTCACTTCATCTCGTGAAACACAACAGTGGTTGTCGCCTGTTGGCTAACTCTTGCTGTCGGCCAGATCCAGCGTTCACGTGTCCATCAGAGTGTCGCGCGAGCGAAACAGATAATGACAGAAAAACTGGCGTTCAGAAACACTGCAGTCTCGAGTACCTCTGTATACCGGCCGCAGATAGAGCACAGGGTTCGGTACAGTTATTTGATAAAGGTGAGGTGGATATCATACATAGGAACATTAAAAAAAAAACAAAGTAAATCAAGATTTTTATCGTTTACGTTGACGCCGCCTACTTTAAGCGACTGTGACAAACTGTGAGCGTCCGCCATTTTGATTTACGCATTATCCACTCGGTATAATGGGTTTAAATCCTGAGGTAGCTCACCAGGCAGATTGTTCAGTCAACCATTAACACACACACACACACACACACATTTACAACTGCGCCCAAGTAACCTAATGTGCGTATCTATTGACTGCTGGAGGAAACTAGAGTTCCCCTGAGAAAACCCAGACATGCATGGAGAGAACACGCAAATTGTGCTTGGTCAGGATTCGAACCCAAAACCTTCTGGTTGTGAGGTGACAGTGCCCTGAGCGGTCCTTAAACCAGTGAACGCTGAGGCGAGTCACATTATTCCCAGCATGCCTTTTGGATTTAGAAAGTGTGGACGCCTCCTGGATTTGGTGAAGTTGGGACTTGGTTTACATGGAACACTGCAGCCGTGTGGATCGTCCTTCATCAGAAGATCACTGCGGGTCATGCAGAAGAGCCCTGACAGGTTTCACGTCACGCATCACGGGTTTAGTACAGACGCGCATTCAGAGAACACAATTAAATCCTTACGCCCGAGCGGTTCTTCCAGTTATCGAGAAAAACAACTGCGTGCTGCACAAAGGAGAGTAAAGAACACAGTAGACAGGACAGGAGGGCGAACACAATGTTCACGAAAACTTATAGGAACATAAATTATAATATTATACATTTAGGGGTAAAATAACTCAACTCTCCATATAACCGAGCTACTTCTGTACTGCCTGAGGGGTAAAAAACAAAACAACCCGACTAGGCTTTCAGAGAGGCCAGAGCCTATCTCAACCAACACTGGCCAAAGGAGGACAGGGTACACCCTGAACAGCTCTCCAGTCTATTGCTGAGCAAAAAAAAATCCCCACATTCACACTCACACACACACCGAGGGGCAATTTGGAACAGCCACTTCGCCTAACGTGCATGTCTTTGGTCTGTAGGAGGAAACCGGAGTACCCAAAGAAAACCCATGCAAGCACAGAGGGAACACGCAAACTCCACACAGAAACGCCCTCGTCAAGCCCGGGACTTGAACCTGAGACCTTCTTGCTCACCATGCTAACATGCTACATGCTAACCACGCCACGACTGCATTACTGCAGAGTGTATACAGTACTGTACTTGGAACACAAATGGATTCTGCAGCGGCCGCCTGGTGGCAGGGTGCTGGATTACTGATCCCAAGGTCGGGGGTTCAAGCCCCACTATCACCGGTTTGTCAATGCTGTCCCCCCAGTGCCACTAACTGGGTTACCAAAGGCCGGCGGTGTCTCTCACTGTCTGTGGTGAGAGGGATGGAAAAGAACCATCGCTGACTTTCATCAAGAGCAGCTGCATCGCCGTCAGCGCGTTTCTGCCCTGTGATGGCCTGGTGAGCTGTCCAGGGTGTTCCCCGCCCTCACACAGAGTCGGCTGAGACGTGCACCAGTCTCCCCGCGACCCTAATTAGGATTAAGCGGTTTAGAAAACGAATGCATGAATGAATCCAGATAAAACGGCGATGGTGAGAAGCTCAGGTCAGGAGGAGCTCGGAGTTGAACCGCCGCTCCTCTGCGTTCAGAGGAGTCAGTCGAGCTCAGGTATCCGGTAGGAATGCCTCCTGAACGCCTCCGTGGTGAGGTGTTTCGGGTATGTCCGACCACTGGAGGGACAATGTCTCTCGGCTGGTCCGGGAACGCCTCGGTGTTCCCCCTGGAAGAGCTGTAGAAAGTGGCTGGGGAGGGGGCATCTGGACCTCAATGCTTAGGCTGCTGCCCCCGCGACCCGACCACGGAACAAGTGGAAGATGATGAAGAAGATGATAATGATGATGATGATGATGATGATGATAAGATAAAATGGTAGCATGAATGCGAGACTGCTTCTTGCTGCTTACACATGATTTTGGGTTTGATGGTGGAACCAGGCGGCTTCTGGTCTGTCTGTGTCCTGGGCTCAGGTTATACACGGTGTACATACAATAGGTTTAGTGAGCTGATGGTCTGCGGATGGCGGTCCCATATATTAGCGATGGATAAACAACGAGCAATGATTTATTTATTATTATGATTATTATTATTATTATTATTAATATTATTGTTTTTTTTAAACAAGTACAGTTTATTTATCCGACAGCTTGTAGGAAGAAATGGGTTCTGAAGTGGGTGGCGTGGGTGGAGATACTCTCATAACGTCTGCCTGAAGGCATGGGTGTAAAACAGGTTGTTTCCATGGTGATGCACATCGTCCTCCTCAGGCCAGAGGGCAGGTGGAGTAAACACCTGGACCTCCGGAGCTCCGCTCTCACGGTTTGGGATGCAGCCATGATGATTATCTCCAGTCGTCTTCGTTCCTACCATGATGAAACCCATTCATGTGGTGTTAATTGTGCTCCTGTAAGGAATTCATGAAGATCCTGACTCCAACTCAAAAGCTCTTCTGGCCACGCCAGGACGTCGTCTCCACTGTGCCTTCTGGAGGATGTCAGTGGCGTTCAGAGTCCATGTGAGAGCCTTAAAGAGCTTTAAAGAGATCTCAGGACCTGAATGGCATTGTTTACTAAAAAGCAAACAATCTTCTTGATCTTGCCCTTATTTAAGATGAGGGTGATCCTGAAGCGTCATACAGTCTTTTATGTAGACAATCTTTCTGTAATCACTGACATTTTTGTGCCTTTTTGTAACTGCTCCATCTAGTGGCCGGTTTTGGGAAATGAAAGAAAGAAAGATGGGAAATCGAGAGGAAAGTGACACAAACAACAACCTGAGCTCAGGATTACACCCAGAATGCATCATCATCATCATCATCATCATCATCATCATCATCATCATCATCATCATCATCATCATCACTACCACCACCACCACCATCATCATCATCATCATCATCATCATTATTATTATTATTATTATTAGTGGTAGTAGTAGTGTAATCATCATCATCATCATCATCATCATCATTATTGTTATTATTATTATTATTATTATTATTATTATTATTATTATCTCGTCATCATTATAATTATTACCCTCGCCTCCCGAAGGGTAGTGAGGGTTTTGTAATCGGGTCCATCTGTCTGTCTGTTTGTTTGTTTGTTTGTTTTTCTGTCTGTCCAAGCGTGTATCTCAAAAAGTACTGATCCGATCAACTTCAAACTTGTACATGTGATGGGGAGTCACC
>JAQNCB010000013.1:3122805-3141267 GCA_030068295.1 Euristhmus nudiceps
ATAAAAACGGCAGAAAATAAATAGCGGGAAACATTAAACTCAAGCTTCTAATTTCCATCGGATTCTTCTTCTTTTCCACTTTTTGGTGGTTGACAAACTGACTTAAGGTGTATTACCGCCACCACCTGGACTGGCATGATGGAAAATTGAGTTCCATATTCTTTCATATGCTGAATAATTTTTCGTAAAATGAAGCATAAAAACCTTTGCATATCATTTCGTAAAATGATTTTTTTGTGTACTGAAGCTTTCATATCTCAAGGTTCCACTATGTGTATATATATATATATATTCTGTATATGTACAAACCGGATTCCAAAAAAGTTGGGACACTATACAAATTGTGAATAAAAACTGAATGCAATGATGTGGAAATGCCCAATTTCAATATTTTATTCAGAATAGAACATATATGGCAGGTCAAAAGTTTAAACTGAGAAAATGTATCATTTTAAGGAAAAATATGTCGATTTTAAATTTATTGGTGTCAACAACTCTCAATAAAGTTTAGACAAGGCCATTTTCACCTCTGTGAGGCATCCCCTCTTCTTCTTACAGCAGTCTGCAAACGTCTGGGGACCGAGGAGACAAATTTCTCAAGTTTAGAAATAGGAATGCTGTCCAATTCTTGTCTAATACAGGCCTCAAACTCTTCAACTGTCTTGGGCCTTCTTTGTTGCACCTTCCTCTTTATGAGGCGCCAAATGTTTTCGATAGGTGAAAGATCTGGACTGCAGGCTGGCCATTTCAATACCCGGATCCTTTTCCTATGCAGCCATGATGTTGTAATTAATGCTGCATGTGGTCTGGCATTATCATGTTGAAAAATGCAAGGTCTTTGAAAGAGACGATGTCTGGATGGGAGCACATGTTGTTCTAGAACCTGAACATACTTTTCCGCATTGACGGTGCCTTTCCAGATGTGCAAGCTGTGCATGCCACATACACTCATGCAACCCCATACCATCACCGATGCAGGCTTCTGAACTGAGCGCTGATAACGACTTGGGTTGTCCTTGTCCTCTTTAGTCCGGATGACATGGCGTCCCAGTTTTCCATAAAGCACTTAGAATCCTGGTTCGTCTGACCATGGAACAGTTTTCCACTTTGCCGTACTCCTTTTAAAATGCCCCCTGTCCCAGAGAACACGCCTGCCCTTCTGGGTCCTGTTTAGAAATGGCTTCTTCTTTGTACTGTAGAGTTTCAGGTGGGAACGGCGGATGGTACAGTGGATTGTGTTCAACATCAATGGTTTACGGAAGTATTGCTGTGATTTCCTTTACAGTGGCATTCCTGTTTGTGGTGCAGTGCCGTTTAACCCTAGAACGGTTACCAGGGTGGAATTCACCCGGTGTAATTAAGGTGGTTGTGTAACTCGTACGTCTGGCAGCGTGAGTATAAGTATGTCATAAGTATGTTATTACATATTAATTAATTTAGGGAATTAGTTTTTAATTATTTAATTAGTAATTAATTAATTTAGGAAACATTTTTGGAATCCGGTTTGTGTATATATAAGAGTGTATTGGATGAACATATTCAGTGCAAGAGACTTCAAAGCAATTCTGAAAGTCGTTCTGGATAAGGGCGTCTACCACATGCCATTAATGTAAATGAAAATGTAAATGTAGTGATGGGAAGATTCCAGGTTCAATTCTCGGCCAAGGGCGAGTGTGGAGTGTGGAGAGTGGAGGATGCATGCTCTGCTGTACCTGAGAAGGTTTCCTCTGGACACTGTGGTTTCCTCCACAAAGATCAAGTTTTGATTTGGTCCTGTGATAGACCGGCGAGCTGTTCAGGGTGAACTGACCCAAAAGTAAACACAGCTTCGGTGATTGGAGTTTTCAGCACCCAGAGTTTTGTCAGTTACAGACTCACATCATAA
The DNA here is from genome assembly GCA_030068295.1 of Euristhmus nudiceps. Classification (NCBI taxonomy): domain Eukaryota; kingdom Metazoa; phylum Chordata; class Actinopteri; order Siluriformes; family Plotosidae; genus Euristhmus; species Euristhmus nudiceps. The sequence goes on from JAQNCB010000013.1 coordinate 3,124,691, forward strand.
AATTCCTGAAATGTAGCGCCTAGTGTCAGAAAACAAGGTCTGAGTCAGAGGTCATGGGTGTTCCAGCAGGACAACGACCCAAAACATCCCTCAAATAGCACCAAGAAATGGTTGGAGAGTTCTGAAGTGGCCATCGATGAGTCCGGATCTAAATCCCATTGAACACCTGTGGAGAGATCTCAAAATTGCTGCTGCAAGAAGGCACCCTTCAAATCTGAGAGACCTGGAGCAGTTCGCAAAATAAGAGCGGTCCTAAATTCCATCTGTGAGGTGCAAGAAACTTGTTGATGGTTATAGGAAGCTTTCAGTTATTTCTAACAAAGGGTGTGCAACCAAATATTGAGTTTATGGTGCCAACAATTTTGTATATATATATATATATATATAGGGTGAGTTGAAAGGTTTAGATGTGGTGTTCTTTTCAGGAAGTTTGATCAGAAACGTGCCAGCAGCAGCCCGAGACTCTCACTGCGAGACGAATCAACTGATACGGAAAATTCCAGGAAAGGTGACTGCTGTGCGCTTCTCATTAAGCGTCGTCCCTGATTAAAATAAAGTAATTACTCCCCCGGCCAGGTTTAAAATAAGTCTGTCCTCTTTTCATTGCCTAATTCTGATGGATGAGTGTGACGTGCCCCACATTGTGAGCTAATTTCTTTCAGACGTAGATACTGGAGAACGTGGACCGTTCACCGCTCCTTCGGCTCTGAACAGGGAGACGATCAGCCTCCCCTTCCTGACAAACGAGAAAGATTCTGAGATACTTTCCCCTGCAAAGGTTCTTGGAGATCTTATGCATCAGGATAATGTGTATCACGCTCAAACAGGCACATTGGGAGATCATGCAGCATGGAATTCTGTGAAAATATTAGTGGTAGGGTATGGTGAAAATAAATGAGCTTCTATAACATGAATACCTATGTGTTTTTTTTTAAAGGATTCTTTAACATTTCTCGAAAGTTTGATATTACTACAGGCCCAGCAGGGGGGTGTTTTTTAATTATTTTTGACCTTGGTAGATGTTTGCGCTGCCCAACGCTTCAAGTATTCCTATAGTTGTTCTATTCCATGTGCTTTATTTCTCTTATACCACAGAAATGTTTTAATGGTGACATTTCTTTTGTTAAGACCTTCCTACTATTTATATGTTGTGATTACCTTTCATGCTGTGCAGAGTCCCCTATACCATGTTACTTACGGTATATCAGCTACAATTATATTCTGTTTGCACAAAATGTACCAACCTGATTTCCATGAAAATTGGTGGAAAGATGAAGCACTGGACAAGGAAGAACCCATTATATTTCGAAGTGGATCCGAATCACAGGGCAGCTTTATTTCGTCTTTCATTAACATTGTAAAATACAGCATTTGTCCAGAGCAGAATTCAGGGTGCAGCAATGCTAGACATCATACAGTCCAGCAGATGGCAGTAAAGTTAAACGACCAAACGTTGGCAATGTAGAAATACAACGTCGGTTCCTGAGTGGTGCCTCAACAAAGCGTATGACTATTAACCCGGAGATCGCAAGTAAGAATCTTGTTTAATGCCACAGCCATCAATGACCGGAGCTCCATGGGAGCTGATTGGCCGAGCTCTCACGGAAGGGAGGGACAGTATACGCTCACTTTCCTGTCACTCACAGTAATCCCCAGCCAATCATGGGCGTCTGTGAGCTCATTCGTACGAGGGGGTGGATAGCACGTTCCCACCGAGTGTGTAAGACCCCGCCCCCAAATATGCATGCGCAGCAGTTCGAAAAGAGGCGGGTGGCTAGCATGGCATGTCACAGAAGGAGCGTGTGCATGCTTTAGCCCCTCCCTGGTCGGTGGTGGTCGTGTCATAGGGAAGGGAGGGGGTGGGGGACATCTGTTAATCGCTGCTCTCATGTATTACGACCTTATACTCACCAAAACACTCTGTATTGCTTGGTGGTGGATTGCCTTGCTGTGCCAGCACGCCCCATTCTGCTTTATTCCTTTCTTCACAGACAGAATCAGGAGGCAGAAACAGAAAATCTTTGCAAAATGTATACCGTCAGTCGAGTTCACTTCATCAGGAATTTTCCTTCTTCAATCCTGATTAAATTCTCGCTCTCAGCAGTGGATTGATTTTTTTTTAAGGCGTCCGTGCTTTGCCCAAACAAAACACACGGCATGTCTGTTAAGCTTCGAGATTATAAAGACGTAGAACCACCGCTGTGCACTAATCTTAACAAGACCCGAGCAGAACAAGAGAAGACGTGCGATTAGAAACACTCTGTTTAGTTCACGGAGGATCGGCTGTGAGGGGAAGGTACAGGGGGTCACCAGGGGGCGCCATTTCTCATACAATTCTATCATCATCATCTTCTGCTTCATCTTCTGCTTGATCCGGGGTCGGGTTGTGAGGGCAGAAGCTTAAGTAGAGACGTCTAGACGGCCCTCGACCCAGCCCCTTCAACCAGATTTTCCAGGGATATTATTTTACTATTTACTATTATTATTATTACTACTATTACTATATTATTATTATCAACATTATTGGTGTCACTACTATTACTATTATTATTGTTATTATTTCTATTATCATTATTACTACTGTTATTATTACTATTATAGTTATTATTATAATACTGCTTGAGGCTAGTGATATTTATAACCCAATTCCTGAAAGGTGGGATGCTGAATCATTCCTTCATCTCTCACTCATTTTCCAAACCAGTGCACATTGCTTTCATGATTAAACGATACAGAAATCACTGGAGCGCCTTCTAACATGCTGTTTATTCTCTGAATATTCAGTTGAACATATTTAATATTTATTTCATTAAAACCTCGTTGAATTCCAGCTGCATACCGAATAAAAAACGCTCACAGGGAAAACTGAGTAAATATATTTAATCTACTCGAATCTGTTTAACTGATTATCTTTGAACTGAATTTATTATAAGACGCCTGAGACAACAGCGACATCCAGTGGTAGTACTGTACATTACAAGGAAAACATTCATTCATTCATTCATTCATTCACTCTCTAAGCTGCTTAATCCTAATTAGGGTCACGGGGAGACTGGCGCCCATCTCAGCCAACTCTGGACAAGGGCGGGGTACGCCCTGTACGGCTCACCAGGCCATCACAGGGCCGACACTCACACTCACCCCTAGGGGAGATTTGGAACAGCCCGTTGGCTTGCTGCGCCTGTTTTTTGGACTGTGGTAAGAGATCGGAGTGCCCGGAGGAAACCCATGCAAGCACTGGAAGAACATGCAAACTCCATGCAGAAACGCCCAGGCTGGGAATCGAACCCAGAACCTTCTTGCTGTGAGATGGGCGTGCTAACCACGACACCACCGTACCACTTCATTCATTTTTTGAGCCGCTTAATCCAAATTAGGGTCACGGGAGTCTGGCGCCCATCTCAGCCAACTCTGGGTGAGGGCAGGGTACACCAAGGACAGCTCGGCAGACCATCCTGGGGCCAAAACACTCACATCCACACCAAGGGACAATTTGGAACAGCTAAGTAGCCTAATGAGCGCGTCTATGGACTGGAGGAGGGAACCGCAGTGCCCGGAGGAAACCGAGGCAGGCACAGGGAGAACACAGACACACCCCTTCTCCAAGCACGGGACTCGATCCCAGGACGTTCTGTCAGTGAAGTGGAGGCGCAAATTGCTGCATCACCGTGCCCCCGAAACCCCACACTTAAAACAGAATTGTGATTAAACTCCCATGCTTGTGAATCTGACATTTCTGCGACCCACACACGTGCCATTTTGGATTCATTCATTCATTTTCTGAACCACCTACTTAGGGCTGCGGGGAGGCTGGCGCCCATCTCAGCCAACTCCGAGCGAGGGTGGCTAGCTCACCAGGCCATCGCAGGGCCGACATTCACACCTGGGGCGATTTGTAACATCCAATCAGCCTACTGTGCATGTTTTTGGACTGTGGGAGGAAACCGGAGTACCTGGAGGAAACCCACGCGAGCACGGGGAGAACATGCAAACCACACAGAAACGCCCAGGCTGGGAATCGAACCCAGGACCTTCTTGCTGTGAGGCGAACATGCTAACCGCTACACCACCGTGCCGCCCACTTTGAATCACCTCCCCCAAATAACTACATGAGCGCGTGTAATATTTCTCCCGTCTATTTAACCCTGGAATGGTTCCCCTCTAATTTGCTAACGTGGAAGGTAAACCCGGGAGAGTTTACCCTACATTAAATATGTAATAACAGTTATACTCACACTGCCAGACATACGAGTTACACAACCACCTGAATTACACCAGGTGAATTCCACCCTGGTAACCGTTCTAGGGTTAATTGGATTCTCTTTTATTTCGTATTACGACCCGGGAGAAAGTTTTCAGGCATTAATACAGAAATACAAAGAAACTTGCAAACACCACCACAGACAGTCTCTCACTCCCAAACTGGAGACAAAGACAGACAGACAGACAGACAGACAGAGAGAGAGAGAGAGAGAGAGAGAGCGAGAGAGAGAGAGAGAAAATGGTATCTGTGTGCTTGGTTTGGAATCATGGCTGTAATATGGAGATCTTACAGAAAGACACGACACGTTTCCTTTTCATCGAGTTTATTAGCAGTGGTGAAGGCTGTTGAAACGGAAGGTTGCTCTCCTCCTCATTACCGCAGGAGGAAATGCAGACGGAGCAACACGCCAAAGGAATTAATTCTCAAATTTGCTTTAACAGTCAAAAAAATGGCACAAATTAAAGGGAGGTGGCGAGAAGAGGAATGTGGGTATAAGAGAAAGAGAGAGAGATGGGTAGACAGAGAAAAGAAAGGAGAGAGAAAGAAAGACAGACAGAGGGGCGCATGAGAGAAAGGGAGAAAAGAGAGAGGGCCAGAGAGACAGACACACACAGAAAGACAGACAGGGAGAGAGAGCATGAGAGATGCTTCCCTCTCTCCATGTTCTGATTGGTTTAGTATTTCTCACAGCGCAGGCAGCGTGGCCTCGACTCAGAAATAAGCAAGTTTTGAACACTGCGCATCATTGAGCGGTTAGATGAAGACGAGTACACATGCTCAGACACTCAGACACACACACACAGAGACAGACGGAAAGACAGACAGATGCACCAGTCTGAACGGGCACAACGAACTTAACATGTCTCATAGCCAAAAAAAAAACCAAAAAAAAAAACCCAAAAACCATACGCTGTCATAGAAACGCTTCGGATGGACAAGAATCAGCAGTCGAGTCTCAGTACGATGATCTCTCCCTGCTCTCGCATGTCTTTACGAATCCGCAGGCTTGACATGAAGAGGTGAAATCCAGGGGTTTGATTAGTGCGCATGGGTACGGAACAAATAAAAGACTCGTGTCTGACGTGCGCCCCCTGAAATCAGGAGTCGGCCAGGAGCGTCCTGGTAACACGCCCGGAGAAGGACTGTGGCACGCTCTTCAGAGTTCAAACACCAAAAAACACAAAAAAACACACAGTTGAAAAGATAAGGCGTGCAGAAGGGGTGCCTTTACTTTTGCACACGAGGCCAGATGTGGAGCTCGCAGGAATTAAGGAATCAGGCGAGTTGGGAAACTGTGGTTCACACTTAGAGGAAAATAATTAACGAGGTCACACAAAGACGTACAATTACTCCTTTTCTTTTTTAAAAAGGTGATGACATCATCCTTGTACACCCCCCCCCCAAGCTGTTTTATTCCTCTTATTCCACTACAAGCTACCAACATGTACAACTGTCTTCACAAATCATTTTTATCCTCTCGTAATAAATCTAAGGTCTTTTTTTTTTTTTTTTTTTTACGTCCATTATAACCGCTATAAACAGTGTTTCCCTCAGCAGCGTCTCTTGGCGTGACTTTCTCGTGGTGCAAAAACGAACCGTTACAAAACACTGACACTGGAGACTCCTTCCATGAGAGGGGAAAAAAACATTAATAACTAATATGCTTTTGTTTTTTTAATTTCTATAATATACGTGATGTTCACACCTGAATAACGAATTCACTGTGTGGCGCTGTGGCGTAGCCCCACCCACCCTCCTGTTGGGCACTCTTTATTTTTGGAACAGGGATGAAAACATAAAATGATCACATGGAGCTGGGAACTGAGAATTAAAAAGGTGACCCATACACACCTCTTCCCTACGGAGCCCCTAGAGGGACATTTGCACCGTAAAAAAAAAAAAAAGGCTAAAACTAAAGCAATGCCTTACAACTTAGTAAAAATCTCGTGAAAATGGGAAACATCCACCGCACAGGGACGCGCTCCATCCTCACATAAAACCGTAAGCAGTAACAACCTGACGAACAGGGTTTTGTTCTTCCAAGAAAAAAATAAAAATAAAACAATTTAACAATAATAATCAGAAAATGGAAAAAGCATTTCAGGTGCATGTAGTAATTTTTCTTTTCTTTTTTTTTAACCAGCAATTATTCCCTTTTAAAGAATTACACTTTGTCAAGTTTCAGTGAGAAAAAAAATTAAAGTCTCCTGCACACCCTGTTGTTTTGTTTTCATCAGAGCTTTTAAGAAATGATAACATAAAAACAACAATGATACACATCATGTAATGCCACGTTTAAAAAAAAAAAAAAAAAACCTGAAACATGGAAAACAATCCAATTCTAATACAAAACATGCCATTTTCTTTCTTTTCCCTGAAAGAATTTCTAGTACGCATATTTATTTTGAGCTAAAAAAAAATAAAATAAATCCATGTAGGGGCTCCGTACTAACTCTGATCACATGCTTTGAAAAGAAAAGAAAAAAAATACCTACCTTTTTCAGGGTGCTTTAAAGTAAACACGAGGTTTTCTAAGGTGTTTGGACCAAATCACACTCATTGATTTCTAATGCGACGGTCAAGATATCGGGGAGAAAGTCATGAAGGTGCGTTTAAAAAAAAATAAAAATGTAAAATTCTAAAAAAATTTCAAAAAGCAGCATTTAAAAAGCAATCAGCCGATCGTTATCTCAGTAACGGTGTACGTGTAAATGATGCGGTGAAATGTCTCGGAGCGATCCGGGGCCGAACTGTGAGCCAGCTTCAGAAAGGAAAGTGGGGGGAAAAAAAAAAAAAAAAAAGGATTTCTTTTTGAATGCTTAAAATTGTTTGTGGGTGTACCCCCCCCCCAACCATCTCTGGAGCTGGCAGTTTTTATGACCCCGTATATATAAAAACAAACAAACAAACAAAACACAGATAGAGCGAAAGTACACAATGCTATAAACGATCCTCTTGTCGTTCTACTACAGTCTAAAATCAGTTTTGTTAGCTAGACAGAGAAAAAAAAAATTGTAGCAAACATGGACACCCTTTTTTCATTTTTGGCAATAACACTGTTGGTACATTTCATTTCAGTTTCTAAAAGATTTTTTTAAAGGTATTTTCTTCTTTACAAAGACCTCCACGTCTCATTAGAAATTAGTATCCTATTCATAAATCACTAGAATTTCCGTTACGCACTGATCTGTCGATGTTCTGTCAAGATAATACAATTTAATAATACATAAAGTGCTACTCATTATATATAATATATGAATCAATTATTTTTCGATAATAAAATAGACGAAAAAACAAATCAAAACAAAAAAAAAGGTTAAATTTTAATATTCGCTTCCTGACGCTAAAGAAAAACAAAAAAAAAACAAAAACACAAACAAACATCTTCAGGCTGTAGAAAAGTCGAAGCCTCGCCTGACGAGCTGGGCTTGAAGTTACGAATCCATGAGTTTGAGGATAAAAGGGAAGGAACAGAGCCCTGCCTGTGTGTGAACACACTCGGAAAATAAAAACAAGCGGCGCCCGTTCATGTGCATCGAAAACAGCGTGTCAGGTGAGTACTTGGCCTTGAAGCCCACGAAAACAAAGCGACTCACAGCACAGCAGCAGATTCTGTTCCTTGTGCCAAAAAAAAAAAAAAAAAACAGGGAAACAAAAATTCAAATGTGGTGAATAAAATAACGATTTGAGAAAGACCTGGCGACGACGTGATGTCACGGTGGTGCATCGACTCGGCCACCGTAAGCCAAGAGTTTATGTAAAAATGGGAAGGAAAAAAAAAAAAAGAAGTCAAACTATTAAAGTTATGTGTCGGCAGTAGGAGCGCCGAAACGACGATAAGACTCAAAAATCTTCCAGAGGATGCACACAGACAGCAGTTTGCAAGTCTATTCTCACTGAAGTGCACCCTAGGAACCCTAGAAGCTCATTTCGATTTTAAGTAAACAAAAAAAAAAAAAAAACAAAACCAAAAAAACCTAAATGTCAATAACATGCCTCATCCAAATTCATTCACAAAGTTAAGACAATCATCCCAAGGCCTTCACAAGTGCCAGCTCGACCTAAAAGTGTGAGTGTGAGTGTGTGTGTCCCCTGAAACATTAAACAGTTCATCATCTGTGATTTCACCCCGAGTCACTCGAGGATGGGTACGTGGTGTATGTTTTATATATTTATTCATGCCCGTCAAAAGGATTTCAGTGTTCAAACACGTGACCGCAGTGCGTCCAAATATGAAGTACTTCCTCTTCTTAGGCAGCCAGCAGGACGAAGTCCGCCATCTCCGCTTTAAGAGTAAAGCCGTACTGTACGAGTTTTTGTGAACATCCCTAAAAAAGCAGTTGTCTTAAGCAGAAAACAAACAAACCGAAGAAAACAAAAAACAAAAAAACAAAAACAAAACAAAAAAAAAACAAAAAAAAAACAAAAAAAAAAACCCACAGGTCCTGCTTTAAAAGCAGAGCGTCTTGGCTTCAGGTCCTCGTTTCTCGTAGTTTATTCAGCCGACCCGTTCCATCCAGGTGCGCTCAGCGTCGACAGCGGCCTTCCCTCCGAGTCACCATGTTTGTTTCCGAGTCCGAGGCAGCTGACCGTTTTCCCTTCAAGCTCATCTGTTTCTTTTGCTTCGCGGAGTCTGGCTGAGGAGACGGCGTGTCCAGACTGAGCCTCACTGATCGGGACCGTTCTTAGATTCACTGTAGAGCACTACACGATTTGGATCTGGAAATGGACAATGAGCAAAAGTGTCGTTTTAATTCATTCCCAAGTCCGTTTGACCTGCAGAAACTTCCACCACATCACCTTCGTCTTTGTTTGATAGCATTTTTCAGCTAGCCCTTCTCTGGAACCCGTTCCAGCACCGTGACAATGCACCCATGCACAAAGCATTCTCCATGAAGCGCCACAGTTTGAGAAGGCTGCACTGCCAGAACCCTAGTGCCCTGGACAGAACCCTGACCTCTACCCCTCTGAAAAACCTTTAGATGACTTATTAAAGCCGACTGCACCCCAGACCTCCTTACTCGACATCTGTACCTGACCTCCTCCTTTACTCTCGTGTAGCTGTAATCTCCACAGCCCAGCCACAACATGTACAGCTAAGCAGCTGAGGGTTAAGGGCCTTGCCTGAGTGCAAAACAGTGGCATCTTGGTGGTATTTGGGCTTGAACTCCCAGCCTTCTTGACAACGCCCCAACATCACATGGTGCTATCTTGCTTCTAACTATTTATGATTCATGGCATTTCATCAAATGCATAGGATATGCACTTTTGCCAGGACTATAAGGACACAGAAATCCGAGCTTTAAGGCTTGAGCAACTTCTGTCCACAGTCCGAGACCTGATACAGATCCATGATGTTTCAGGGTGACATGAATAAAAATGGATCTCTTGATCTTTACAAGTATTCAGTGAAACAACTTGGCAACACAGCAAAGCAAGATAGCGACAACTCGGCAACTTTCAGTTTCATAGTTCAGGCCCTGGTTCATGTTTTGTGAGTGAAGATATCCATGGCTTTATCTGCCTGGCAGCACAGAGCAGGGAAGCAAAGTCATTGGAGAGTTCTTGTTTGCACTGCTCCGATGTCAGGCAGCAGGGCTATTAAGGTGTACGTACACAGTATGAGAAACAGACAAAAAGTAACACACATTACAGGACATGGGACTTTATCTTGGGCGGTCTTTCAGGTGCACATGCCTCTTTGTCCAACAGACCTTTAAATCGTACAACATGGAGGCCACTGTAACAGCTGGAATCTAACAGCGATTCAGATCGTCAAAACTTAATGAAAATGTCTGAGTTTGTTAATGAGGAGTCGCTTTTTCTGGTTGTTATCTGCCAGGCAGCTATAAATTAAAAACTCCATCTCAGATTCATCTTGTCTCACATTCAGGCTTCCATCCCTGCTCATCATGATCCACACCAGTTTGTATACAGAGCAAACAGGTCAACAGAGGATGCCATTAATACAGCCCTCCACCCATCCCTCACACATCTGGACAGCAGCAACTCCTATGTGAAGATGCTGCCTAAACTTCAGCTCTGCTTTTAATATAGTCCAAGCACATAAACTGGTTCAGCGGTTAGGCAATCTGGGCCTAGAGAGCTCACTATGTACCTGGATACTAGACTTTCACAGCAACAGACCTCAGAGAGTCAGGATAGGAGAAAACATTTCATCCACTCTCATCCTGAACACCGGAACACCACAGGGGTGTGTTCTTGGCTCCCTACTCTTACCTCTCTTCACGCACAACTGTTCCCCCACAGACACCAGCAACACCATCGTAAAAAATTCACCAATGACACCACTGTCATAGGTTTGATTATGGATAGCAATGAGTCCGCCTACAGGAAGGAGGTCCAGCATCTGTGGCGATGGTGCGACAACAACAATCTGTAACTTAACACATCCAAAACTAAGGAGATGATAATGGACTTTAGGAGACTGAATCAAACGGAGCACTCTGCCTTCTACACTGATGGAGAAGAGGTAGAGAGGGTGGAGTGCTTCAATTTTCTTGGAGTCTACATCTCTGCTGGCTTCACCCAGACCACAAACATCTTCCACCAGGTGAGGAAAGCACCACATAGGATGTACTTCCTCAGGAATTACAGACAAGTCCATCTAGCCCGAGCCCTACTGACGAACTTTTACTGCTCCACCATCAAGAGCTTCCTGACCTACTGCTGTACGGTGTGGTTCAGCAGCTGTGCATCAGAGGACAGGAAGGCCTTACAGCGGCTGGTAAGGACGGCAGAGCGGGTAATTGGAATTATACTACCCTCCCAAAGTGTACACTGACAAACTTCAGAGGACAGCCAGAGGAATTATCAGCGACCCCACCCTGGACACCCCCTTTTCTCCCCCCCCGGAAAAAGGTACAGGACACTAAAAACAAAAACTAACAGACTCGAGAGCAGCTTTTACCCATAAGCTGTTAAACGTGTAACCCCACCACCATCACACACAGTGATTGAATAACCACGGTTCAGGCCATCTTCCTGGACGGTGCAATACTACCTCTAAATGCAATATTGATGTTGAAGTGCAATACTTATGATTAGAGCAGGTCTTGAACGTCATAACATTTTAGCACCATGCACCTTATGATTAAAGCTTGACTTCGATCTGGGGTATATCATTCACCTTTGACATATATGTGTATATAGGACATATGTATGTGTGACTATATGCATATGCAGGTATATGCACATGTACAGCATTGTGTAGTTCCTTAGTTGTCTTTTGTGCACTTTATTTTTATAATTGCTGCTAAACAAAGATCAGCTAAACTGATTTTCATTGTTCATGCAACAGCTGACAAAGATCTCTTTACCTTTATTCTAATAATTTGAAGATAATTCATAGGTCTACTCTAGAGACACAAATAAAATCTGTCCCTTAAAGTAACTCAATACCAGGAAAAAAATCAATAAAAAGTTACAACCCAAATACATTTTCACTGACAAACATCACAGATGAAATAAATACAACAAGACGTTAACACTTACCTTGCTTTTGCAAATTCAAAATATATTCCATTTCTGAAAAAGAAAAAGAAGAAAGCTGTACTAAACCACTTTATGAAAATGTTTAATTTCAAATGCTTACATATTATACACAAATAAAACATTTCTTCCTTAAAAATTTGCAGAAATAAAAATTTATCCTACAGGTCAGGACCTGCGTCAGGGATGCTTCAAGTTTAAAAGTTCACTTTGTGGGCTCTGGAATTCAATGGGTTAAATTGACCTGGGTCAAAAGCTCCAGCAAGGAATTTACAAAAAAAAAAAAAAAAAAAAAATTTGCACAAAATGACCAAAAATAGTAATTTTACTAGGTACAAAGTGGTGGCAGCTCACCTTTAGTGTGATATACGACAGCAGCTTTAAGATCAAAAAAGTCCCAGCTGGCTCTTCTCTCAAAGCCCTTAGTGTAGCCTTGCTCTCTGGACAGAGACAATTTATGCTGTAGCTCTGCCCCAAAGTCCTTAGAGGAAGAGCAAAATACTATTGCACCAGAAATCGTAGACTCGTCCTTTTGAGTGTCCACCTCGAGGTTCGAAGCCTGAGACGAGCCTTCGGTAGATCCGCTGGCTAGAGATGAGATGAAGTTTCCTCCTTTACTTACACTAGTCCGTTTGTCGGGGAAAACTGACTGCTCCAGCCTCTGAGGGGTGCCGTGTGTCTGCGTAGCCACAGCAGCAGTGCAGCCTCCCTGAAAGCTTACCTCTCTGGGTTTGGCCTTTGCCGTTGAGCTGCATGCCGGACCTTCTGGACTGCTGCTGGGTTCGTTGATGAACGACAAACCCCACTGGTTTTGGAAGATGTCGCCCAAAGATTTCTGATTGGGTGGGGGATCAGACTGACGGCCACTGGGGAGAGAAAGTTGCATATTGGAAGAGGACGAGGCAGAAAGGGGATAAACAAATAGATTAGGCTTCCTGGGCTCGGGCAGGGTAGTCGAGGTGGAGGGATTGCAGCTACTGCCGGATGAGGATGCTACATGATCAGAACCTGCTGAAGAGACGACTGGCACGGGGGAGGAACTGGGGACTGAGCTGAACTGGGGACCGGGCAGAGGGCAGGTGTTGCCTTCACCATTGCTAAAGCTGGCCAAGGTGATGGTTTTTACAGCCGACATGGGCACCTGTGACGGTCTGCCGGGTACCTGTGGAGCAGGAGCAGGGATCTCGGTGCCAGTCTGGGCTGCCTTATTGAGGTTCTCCTTCACTTTGCTTGCATAACTAATCTTAGGCACTATCTTCGCACTACTGTTGTCCACAGGAAAGACTGGTGGTGGCTTGAACAGAGTCCATGAGTCCTCTTTAGTGGATGCAGCCACTTTCGTTTTTGTGGACTTGTCCTCAAATTTTTTCCCAGCACTTTTCCGGTAAACCTCGGACGTTGGTAGAGCAGGTGGGGTAGTGGTTGCCTCTCTAGTTTTTGTAAAGCCACCAGAATGGCTGTCTGTCTTTGAGGAGGCTCGGCTGATTTCCACCTGCATCGTTGAGGTCTTTTCGGCCAGTTCTAGACTGGCCAGCCCTGTTTCTTGCTTACTGGCCTGCTGCATGGCCTTGACTTGGCTTGAAGCAGTCACATTGTCCAAAGATTTGCCATTCCTCGGAGCTCTGCGCTTCTTCGGCGTGGTGTAACCGCTTTCCGAGCCGCTGCCATCGTTGTCTGTGCTGGGCTTGCCAGGGTAACCGTTAGTGAGTGGGCCACAGTTTAGTGTCACCACACCATTAAGAGACACTAGGGCCTCCTTTTTGCCCTCAAGTGTGGTCAACTCTGAGGGCTTGTCATTTTTGCAGTCCATACTGTTTCTACTAGTGTTATTGCCTTTTCTTTCCCCCTTTAGGCCAGTGTGTGACAGCTGTCCAGAGGATTTCAGTTTCAAGTTGTATTCTAGCAGGAGTTTGTCACCATTTTGACTCACTGAGTGCAGAGAGCTGTCTAGGTCAAGGGAAGTGGGAGTCTCCTCTCCCTCAATTACAAATCCATTTATTTTCCCATTCTCTGTGGGTAGGAAAAAGGACACACAGGCAATTAAAATAAACTTCAACCTAGTCATCTGAATAATAGGGAGCCCAAGTACAAGCATAGAGGCCAGGTCAAGCCTAGTCAAAGTTGGCTTTTTTTACCCTTTTTTTAATTGTTTGAATTAAGAGGGAGTATTTGAAAGAGACACATTAAACAGTAGACGCCAAGAATCCTGAGGATTATGGACTTTCATTAAGTGGGGAGTTGCCGAATTGGTAGTCTTACACATGTTGACAATTGAACAAACAAACACAGACAATACAAATTCAAAATATATTGCATGCACTGATCTGGTATGGACTACTGGCTTCTAACACTGGACGGGCATTGGACAAGTTCTGACACACTTTTCTTTTTGGCTTTCCGCTGCTGTCTTTTGTGCTATTCGCATGTTTGCTGTTGACGGACGTGACACAGATCTTTCACCCGAACACACAGCTCAACTTGTCGATATCATGCTTGTGATGCTTCGCATACCTCAGGAGGAGAAGCTTGCAGACAGCACTATTAGCTTCACAGTAACTAAACACTGAGGATGTAGCCACAGGGTCTGCACACCAAAGCTGTGGACATGGGATCATGTACAAAAGGAAAAATTTGTGTACCAACAAAGCTTATTTCCCCCCCAAACATATGGTTTCTGATGTGTAGAAATGCCAAAAACTTTTCAGGTCAGCAATACTTTAACTTCTCCCTATTTTTACCCTCAGGACGACTGATGCGCCCAACTGGAACTCCGATATTTGGGAATTAATGTGTATTAAACTGGTAAATGGGAATATACAAACAAGCTTATCATAACTAATATCTTGGTTCTGATTCACCAGTAGCTGCAAATTACAGGTCTATATTAAGGTGCAGATTCTTATATGTTATTGTTTCAATTGAATGGCAAATGTCCGGTTGGGCAAATACAAATATATCAAAACAATATTATGACACACAAGCTTTATCATGATTTTGATATGTTCGCGCACATATTTTATTTCAACTACCACTGGCTATTTAACACCTACAAATGAAATGGGGGGATAAAAAAAAAAAAAGACAAAACTTTCCAGTTAACAATTATTCGCCCAAGGTCTGGTGGATGTTGCTGAATAATTGAATAATTGGCAAGATGGTACGCCAAGGAGACTATGCAATTCAGCGACATCCGACATGGTTTATTTTTACATATTTTAACCATGACAGAGACGGGTCAGGTGTGCTCTGCGCAGACCTACACGCTCTGTAACTAATAGCATTTTTTTTTAAACTCATTCTTTACCATGTACTACACAGAAACAAGCAAAGCAAAGCATGCACCTGTACACTGAGTGCTTGATCTCAAAGTTCAAATATATATACAGATCACAAGTGTCTGTTCGATTGATTCAAGCATCATATACTTGGCATAGTGGACTAATCAGATTTAGCCATTCCCATGTATTGTTAATAAATAATTTACGTCATCAAAAGGCTAAAACTTTGGTTTCTAAGAATTTTTTAACATTGTACAATAGGGTACAGGAGTGGAAATTGCCCAGAAAAAAAAAAAATAATAAAAATACATAACTCAAAAATAGCGACTGAACAGGCTACAGGGGCACCATAATTCTACATCACCCACCACCGCAACCCAAGTAAAGAAGAGACTGGACTACTGCACTCATGATCAAGAGGTTGTGGGTATGAATCCATGTTAAACCCCTACCGTGCTAAGCTCCCTGGGCGGGGTCTTAAATCATAAGTGTGCCTTTGTCCACCCAGTAGTATAAATGGAACAAGAAATAATACTGGGAAAGTGACCTGCAATAGACTAGCATCCCACCCAGGCAGAGTTGAACTCTGAGTCGCTTCACGCTACAGAATAAGTAGGCTCATGAGCCACTAGGCATGGGTGTCAAAGCCGAAAAAAATCCAGTGCCGGGTGACCCATTAAAACCTCCAACATTTTAAAGGTGAATGAAAAATCTGTTAATGATAAATTATTATTTACACACATAAAATTTCATTCAATACAGCTTTTATTCATCATCTTTCAGGGATCATTACAGGCTGTGCCATTGCTCCAATGGCGCATTAACTGTGTCTGTGTCCCCATGCACTACACATCCATGCGTCAGCCAGGCGCATAGAAAATGTCTGGGAAAATCTAGTTTATTTTAATTTTAAAAGTTAATATCGTTCAAAGAAATGCTAATAAACAAATCCAGAGAGGACGTCACGCGCCACTGAAATGACATTGAACCCATCGAGGGATCGAGCACAGGGTTCATGGGTGTTGGATCTAAAGAACGTGGGAATGCGCGAGCTGCGTTTCGTTCCTTGAGTGGATGAACACATTTGTTTACATAGTAGTGCGTCCTGCTCTGTGCGTGAAGCTGTTCGTGCTATCGCTGAGAGATCTCTCTCTCTCTCTCTCTCTCTCTCTCTCTCTCTCTCTGTCTTTTGCCAGCACCTCCGTGTATCAAACTTCATTCCGGTTAGTCTGAACACAGCCACAGTTTTGTCTTTCTCTCTTCTAAGCAATTTCAAACTGTATTTCAAGCTTTGCTAACATGACCGAGTGTGTGTATGTGCATGGCTGAGGAAGCTAAGCTAGCTGCGCGTACATTGTTAGCAGAACTAGCCCATACAAACTGCTCACGCGCTGCTTCCTCGGCGTGCTAGTGGGATTTAAGTGCTGAGTAGATGCTCTTAACAGTGTTATTCCGGGTAATAATGATTATATAACGGTTACACACAGCTCAGTTCCGCCTAACACATGCACCCTGCTCGTGAG
>JAQNCB010000013.1:3258315-3269758 GCA_030068295.1 Euristhmus nudiceps
ATAATAATAATAATAATAATAATAATAATAATAATAATAATAATAACAATAATAACAACAATAATAATAATAATAATAACAATAATGATAATAATAATAATAATAATAATAATAATAATAATAATAATAATAAATTCATGATTGTACATGGAAAAAACCTGTACACCTAAACAGCCATCATCATCAAACACCGCAATTTTGAGCAGCTTTTGGAAGCTAATAACGGTAGATACCTGCCAGACCTCGACAGATAAAATGTTCCACCACATTTGGTGCTTAATAGCATAAAGCAGAAAGATCTCATTCTTGTATCTCATTCTTGGGATCATTTGATGATCTTAACCCCTGAATAGGCTGGGTCAGATCTGCAGAGATGGAGGAAGGTGCAAATCCATTACCAGATTTATAAAGCAAGAAACCGATCTTACAAGCAGTTTTAAAAGGACCAGACAGCCAGTGTAACGGCGCGGAAACAGGTGTAATGGCTTCCTTCTCCCTTTCCTTTCATTCTTTCTTCCTTTTTTTTCATCGTATGCATTAATGCTGTGAGTAAATGGAAATGTCTAAAATCAGAAAGTCTCATCGTAGTTATTTTGCAGGATCGATTTGCTGGTTCACGTTTGCTTCACATGCGTCATATAATTCAGGGTATGTCCTGATCCGCCACAACTTTAGAACCACCTGGCAGGTCTGTGCAAAACAATAAAACCAAGAGTGATGGAAGAAAAATATTTTATTGATAGTAATTGAAACCTTAAAACATGCCGTTTGAGAACCAATGATGGAATTTCCATTGTTTAAAAATGACTTCCTGTAGATGGCGTCCTCTTGTACGGATGCATTCTTGAAATCTGCTGTTGAGATTCCACATCGACCTCTGCAACATCTCAGCTGGGATACTGTGAACTTCACCCTGAATTCTCTGGTTTAACTCATCCAGAGTTCTTGGTCGAGTCGTGTACACTTTACTCTTGAGAGAACCCCAGAAGAACAAATCACAAACAAACAAATCTTGGAGATCTCGGGGGCGGGGGAACGTTACCGAATCCTGAGATCACATGGTTACCCAACGATTCTCGGAGAGCCTCCAGTGATTGGTGTGCGGTGTGTGATTGTCGCTCCGTCCTGGTGAAACCAGGTTTGTTGAACGTGTGGAAAATTGTTCAATTTTTTAAAATTGGATGAGTTAAACCAGAGAATTCAGGGTGAAGTTCACAGTATCCCAGCTGAGATGTTGCAGAGGTTGACGGTGAATCTCAACAGCAGATTTCAAGAACGCATTCGTACAGGAGGACGCCATCTACAGGAAGTCATTTTTATAAAAACTGAAAATTCCATCATTGTTTCTTAAACGGCATGTTTTAAGGTTTCAATTACGATCAATCAAATATTTTTTTTCCATCACTCTTGGTTTTATAGGATTGTTAAAAGTTCCCGTTCTTTTGGGTCGCCCTGTACATCCCTCTCGTTGTCAGGTGCCACTCTAACAAGATCATCAAATGTTATTCACGTCACATCTCAGTGCTTATAATGCTTTTAATGTTATGGATGATTGGTGTACAAATAGTAAACACAGAGAAAAAAAAACAGATTGAGTCTACAGATCTGCTGAGTTGCATCCTCATTTGCATATTCATGAAGGATGCTCCATGTTGTTGTGGGACGTCCCAGAATGGGGATAGACAGAAGGACACAGAGTCTGGCCCCCGATGGAGCACTGCTAAGCAAACGGTAAGCTTCTTGTTATGGGATTCATTCAGTCCTCAGTAAACACTTTATCCTGGAGAGATTGCGTACATGCTGTGATTAGGAGACGCCGGAATTTTGCCATCTAGTTGTCATTTATTTCTAATTTGCAGCTCTTTGTGATCTTCGCCTTATATGGAGTTATACTGGGCGTGCCAAAATATACATAAAGAGCCAACTGTGCCATGAATGTCCTTGCTATAATTTCATATTTATCATCATAGACATTTGAGTACAGGGGAAAGAAGAAAAAAATCTGTGACGGGTTTGGCAGGAATTTTCAATTTGGCAAAAACATTCACACAGCATGTCGAATAAATTCTATGTATAAACATCGCCCTTAACAAACACACAGACACCCGAATCCGTACTCGCTTCACAGTGACACAAGCTGGAGTTTTATTGAAAAAAAAAAAAATCCACACAATTATAATTTCACACCTCTCCCCTCGCACATCACCCTTGAGTTTTCATTCCATATGAGAAATAGCTACCGGAGGAGATCCAGACTGTCCAAGGGCACAAAACACACCGGCAATCCTTGAGGATAAAGAATGACCACTCAGACCGGACCCGGCGCCTCAGCACGTCGCACCGCTCTTCAGAACGAGTGCAACTGAAGAGGTGATTTAAAGCACGGGATCAGAGCCTGGCTTTGTGCTTTGGGTCATCACTGCGAGTCAGAGGGATAAAGAGCTTCGATATCCATGTGGGTGAATTAGTACTATTTTTAGATCACGAGGATGAAGAACTCATCTTGGCATTACGAGCTTTGAGAGATGGAGAGTGAGTGGGATTGTTCTGCTCTCTGCTGTTCCTGTGCCCATGGGTTCATACGAGCACTTAGGGAAAGACAAGCAAAGCATGCATTTCTGCAACACATAGGTAGCTGAGCAGTCGGGGTCGGTGGTATAGTGGTTCGGGTGCTGGGCTAAGGTCGTGGCGTTGTACCATTTGGAACAGCCTGAGGAGAAATAAGACGACTCATCCCCACCACAGTCTGGGAGAAACATCATGGGAGGCTGATGTTGAGTACTCTCTTCTGTATCTTCACTCGTGAGCGAGGAACCCCTCCCTGGACTTCTTCCAGTGGATGTTGTCCCTATGCTTTGAGTGAGGTCGTCGCGCCATCTTGGTTTGGGTCGCCCACGTGATCTTCTCCATCCTCTTGGCGTCCATTCAGTTGTTCTGATCGTACTCCCTTAGCCTCCTAAGAAAGCGCTGGCAGCAGGGCACTGGATAATGTCTGAGGCCGCTGAGCCAATTAATGTGCCAATGGCAAGGGCATCAGCTGGCATGCAGAAGAACCACATTGTTGGCCAATGGTTGGCAGCACACGGCAAGTTAGATGCCACCGCAGGGCAACCTGACTATCTCCTGAACCTGTTTCATATTTGTGTACCGTTCAGAATCATGATACTGAGGCCCAGAGAGACTGTACGGTGGGGGGCACGACGCCGGAAGCTTATCTACTGTGCAAGACGTGACTGATGGCTGTTTGACACCGCTAAACATAAGTCGCTCAGTCACAGTCATCATCGACTCCCAATGGACTGCTGAATAATATAATTATAATAGGGTGCTGGGCTCATGATCAGGAGGTCAGGGGTTTGAATCCCAATTAGACCGCTACTGTGCTAAGACCTCTGGGCCAGGTCTTAGCTACAAGTGTGCCTCTATTCATCTGTTCACCCAGCAGTAGAAATGGGTACCAGTAAAAATACTGGGAAGGTAACCTGCGATGGACGAGCGTCCCCTCCAGGAGGAGTTGAACTCCTGGTCGCTTCACGCTACAGAAACCGGGGATAAGCACCGGCACTGATGAGCCTCTGGGCTCGGGTGGAAAAACCTAACAGGCTTAATTTTTACCTTACATAGCTGGGTGGCACGGTAGCTTACTGGTCAGCACCTCCACCTCACAGCAGGAAGCTCCTGGGTTCCGCTCGCGGACTCGGCGACAACATTTCTGTGTGGAGTCTCCATGCTTTCCCTGTGCTTTTGGGTTTCCTCCATTTACTCCAGTTTCTGAATACAATCAATGGTTTTGAGGATGAAGTCTGAACATTGCATAGTGAATCGGGGTGTTACTCACTCACTCATTTACCAAACCGCTTAATCCTGTCGCGTCATAGGGCGACTGAAGTCTGGGTCAGCCAAAACTGGGTGATACAGGGCGTGGTTCACCCTGAACAACTCACCAGACCATTGCAAGGTCAACACACACCCACAGCCATTCACGCTCACACCCACACCTAGGAGTCATTTGGAGCAGCCAATTGGAAAGCATGGAAAGTATGCCTTTGGACTGTGGGAGGAAACCAGAGTACCCAGATGAAACTCACACAAGCATGGGAAGAACATGCAAACTCCACATAGAAACTTCCTTGATGAGCCCCGGGACTGGAACAGAGGACCTTCCTGCTGTGAGGTGGACGTGCTAGCCTCCTTGTTGGTGGGTTCATTTGGGACCAATTAGGAAGCGGCGTGTGGCAGGTGAGGATGACGAACCATCAGAATTGCTTGCGTAAATTTATATGTTTGCATTTTTTAAATTGTTTCTTTCACACCTGTATTGGGTTTAAATATGAACACAGGTATCTGGGTCACTACAGCGCTACGGATATGGATACTGATGTCACTACAGTCAGTCTGTACTCTGAACAAGGTGTAAAGGAGATGAGTTGTACCTCAGGTGTGTGTGTAT
The DNA here is from genome assembly GCA_030068295.1 of Euristhmus nudiceps. Lineage (NCBI taxonomy): Eukaryota > Metazoa > Chordata > Actinopteri > Siluriformes > Plotosidae > Euristhmus > Euristhmus nudiceps. Next base: position 3,262,766 of record JAQNCB010000013.1, read on the forward strand.
GTAACTAGTAGAGTTTGCGTGCAAGGCTAATTTCGCAATCCACTGGATGTTGCAATAACAGCCTCGGCATCTGCACACACCGAACGCAAACTAGAAGTGACATGAGTGCCTTGTTCGAGGTTCGCCAGGCTGAGCACACGGTGATGTCGGACATTTTTCTTAACCAAGCATGAGAACATTCATTCTTTTGCCGAACTGCTTAATACGAGCAGGGTCGGAGGGAGGTGGGAGCTTCTCTCAGCCGGATCTGGGCGAAGAAGAAAAAAAAAACACTTAGCCACATCTTGGGCAGTAAGCCTAACACGCATGTCTTTGGACCAGTGCTTCTCAATTATTTTCTGTGACGCCCCCCAGGAAGAAGACATTTCAACCCCACCCCCCCCACCCTGCATGTGCGCATGACTATAAAGAGTATTATTTGTCTATAAAATTATTATTAGTGCACCGCTGCATAACAGTGTATCCTTATTAACATTAAAAATAAAAATAGTTCAACTTACAACAAAGAAAAACTTTATTAACTTTATTTTAATCTGCAACAGAATATATTTAAAGTGCACCAATTTGCCTGAAATAAAAAAATATTTAAACTGTAAACATTTTTTGACAACTTATTGCACCATTTGATAGTGAAAAATAAAAATCCTCTTTCCGCCTTTCTCTTCATTCCTGTTAGAAATGTTTCCGTGTTGTTCCTTGAGGGGTTGTTTATTTACTGCACTTCATATCGTTTGCGCGCTGCGAAAATCCCCGACACCATAGCATGACAATGAGAGCGCCACTGCCACCTACTGTACTGGAGGTGCAATTACACTTAATTCTAGTACAGTATGGCAAAAAAAGCATGTCACCCAGGGTCACATGTGCACCCCACTATTTGAGAAGCACTGCCTTGGACTATGGGAGGAAACCCACATGATCGCAGGGAGAACATATGAACCAAAAGACCTTATTACCACCATGAGAACCGCTCCGTTAAATACCACCCCTGTGTTACTGCCAGCTTTGTTTTTTTTTTCTTTTTTTTCTTTTGCCTTTTCATGTGTATACAAAGCAAACGTGGGTGCTGCACGTAATAATTACTGCGGTTTCAAACCTGACGGCAGAAACTCGAGATTCAAAAGCAAAAGCAGTCCATGAATCCCAGCCATGTGTTCAGCTTGAATATTTCTTCCCACGATGTCTCATTAATATTCGTCCTCGTCCTCGTCCGCACAGAGACCCGTCTAACAGAATCCGCACAGAGACCCGTCGGTAAAGGAAAGAAAAAAAAAAAAAAAAAGGTCAGTTGTCCACATTTCTGCCCAAATATTTACCCACTAAATAAGATTCGTTTCCACACAACCCGAGCCTCGACGAGTGTATCTGAACCTCGTCTTCTGATTAATTATGCATGTAATTTCGCAGGCAAAGCTGAATGCCCTCTGCGCCGGGAACCACGGCGCTCTTACACGCCGGGAATGTGAATATGCATGGGCTAGGAAGGGTTCCACTGAAAGGGAAGCGACGGCAGACGACCTTGAGCGCCTCGAGCTCCTTGAGCGTCCTGAGCGTCGGCCCCTTCCTGTGGAGGATGCTTGCTTTGTGACATTTACAAATCCATTCCAAAAAGGTCACCTTCTCATTAAAACCTTTGATTAACACCGCAGAAGGACGGCATGGGAAATGTCATACCTTTTTATCTACGATTTTTTTTTATCTATTATTCAAAGCCTACATGCACTTCAAGCAGATCAAAAGCGGCGTTGAGTGCGAGAGTGGGTGTTTGGGTGAAAGAAGAAGAAGAAGAAGAAGAAGAAGACGAAGCAGACGAGGACGACAGTGCACTTGTACTCAGTCGCTTTAAATAGCAGCGCGATGTACTTCAGAAATGAAAAGCAATTACCTTTCTAATAGAAACCTGCCATACTTCAGAGGAAATAAAGACGAGGTGGAGAAACCGTGGTGTTCAAGCAGCTGACATTTTTCCGATAATGTCTTTATTTTGGATGGTGGCGGGGGGAGTTTTTGGGAATGTTTGGCAGGTTGGAGTGAAACTCACCTCGGTGTGTAGACCTCATATTAACATCCCATTTGCATGCATTAAGCAATCTGGGAAAGGTCTCCTGCCAGGGCTGTCAGTCTCGTTACACAAAGGCTTCCAGTGGCTTCATGTTCTTCGCACCCGGAGAACCTGCACACCGCTGCACTTAGAATGATTAAGCTGCTGTCAAATGCATGGCTGGACTCTCGAGCCCAAACACCACCCAAGCCTCACTCAGCTTTCGCTGCCAGGAGAAGGAAGCTGGAAGGGGAAAGCTTTTTTTTTTTTTTTTTTTTTTTTAATATATATATTTATTTATATTTTTGGTATAAGAGGTTATTTCATGGTTGGGAGAAGAGTATGCACATGCACAGGGTCTGACTCGGAGATGGCGTCGCATTAATTACGCCAATAGGCTACTTCGGGATTCAGCCGAGTGTCTCGGCTCAGAGCGGAAGCAATAATAACAGCGTTAGCAAGAGAGCGGAAGAGAAGTGGCAGCAATAAATACGTGCCCAGAGCCAGGAGAGACGGGATGGTGGTGCTTGGAGAAGTGGAGAAGTCTTCTGGGGTATGAGTTAATATCTCTCGCTGGCAATCTCTCACGGTGTAAGTGATCTATCACAGTCGAGAACCTCGGGTCTGAAGTGGACAAATTATACGAGGCTTAATAAAATATTTTCACTCAGCCGGTACAGTTATTATTGCAAATAGAAAAACAATAATAATACATGATCAGAGACAGGGTTAGCACTAGAGGAATGAGAGTGTAAGCCCGGGCTCTTCAACTGAGACACCGCACCGGCGCTTTAAGTTGGCGACTCTATTTTTTTTAAGTGAAAAACCCTTCGAGATAGAGAGGGAAGGTCAGCCATCCGGGAGGAGCTCGGAGAGGAACCGCTGCTTCTCCGCGTTGAGGTGCTCGGGCATCCGGTTAGAATGAACGCTGAAAGCATGGACACGCCCCCCTTTGTGACATGCAACCCTAGCCACCTGCTGTGCATACTTGGGGGTGGGTCTAACACATTCGAAGGGGAAGCGCTATCCACCCATTCGTACCAATGAGCTCACAGACGCTCATGATTGGCTGCCGATCGCTGTGAGTGACAGGGAAGTGAGCATATACCGTCAGTCCCTCCCTCCTGTCAGAGCTCGGCCAATTAGCTCCCATGGACTCCCGGCTACGGATGGTTGTGCATTAACCCGGATTCGAACTTGCGATCTCCGGGTTAATAGTCGCGCATCTTGTCGACTTGTTGTCTTGTCTGAATTAATTCTTATTTGAAAGCTCATACAATTGGTTTTTAAATAAATAATAGGAGTGGCTGTTTGCCCCTGGGTAAGAATAGCCTTTTGCTATATCAGCCGGTACCTGAATGGTATATACTTGGACATTCTATATTGTTCTGGTTCAAAACGAGATATAGAGGCATATTCAAAAACACTTCATCCTCTGTCAGTTTCGCTCCCCGTGATCCCACGACACCAGAGACCTGAGAATCTCGGCGCAATGACACAGGCAGAGTCGAGCAGCCGAAATACAACATGACCCGTCTCTGAAGTCTCGGAGTGTCACGGCTGTTCGAAGGTGTCGGTCTGTATACGTGCCTCAGGCAGCATTCAGCAGAAGAACACCAGGGGGAAAAAAGACTCTTCACTATATCCCTATATTAGTATGTTACTGCTGGATATGATGTCCAACCCTGCACAGCTCATTATCTTGTCGAGTATTGTGCACATTTTATGCAGAATTTCTTGCTTTCTGTTCCAGGTGTCGGTGCCTCGCCAAAAAAATGGACGTAAATAATAAAAATACAACACAATCATTCATCTTCTGAACCACTTAATCCTAATTATGGTCGTTGGGAGCCTGATGCCCAAATCAGCCGACTATGGGCGAGGACGACTACACCCTGAACATCTCACCAGATCATTGCAGGGCCAACATGCATACAACCATTTACACTCACCCTCACACCTAGGGGAGGTTTGAAACGGCCATTTAGTCGACTTTGCATGTTTTTGGATTGTAGGAGGAAACCGGAGTACCAGGATGAACCCCACACAAGCTCTGGGAGAGCATGCAAACTCCACACAAACACCCAAGAACAGGAATCAAACCTGGGACCTTCTTACAGCGAGGTGGACGTGTTAACCACTGCGCCACCCTGTTGCCTAAAAATACTACATTAACTGTTCATAAGTTATAGAAACAGTCTTCCCGGGGGACACTGAGGCGTTCCCAGACCAGCCGAGAGACATAGTCCCTCCAGCGTGTTCTAGGTCGACCCCGGGGTCTCTTCCCGGTCGGGCATGCCCAAAACACCACACCAGGGAGGCGTTCGGGGGGCATTCTAACCAAATCCCCGAGCACCTCAACTGGCTACTCCGAGCTCCTCCGGGATCGCTGAGCTTCTCACCCTATCTCTGAGGGAGAGACCCGCCCCCCTGCAAAGGAAGCTCATTTCAGCCGCTTGTATCCGCCATCTTGTTCTTTCGGTCACCACCCAAAGCTCATGACCGTAGATGAGGGTTGGAACGGAGATTGACTGGTAAACTGAGAGCTTTTCCACCCGGAAAGAGCTGGAGGAAGTGGATGGAGAGAGGGACGTCTGGATATCACTGCTTAGGCTGCTGCCCCCACGACCCGACCCCGGATCAAGCAGGAGATGATGATGCTGATGCTGATGATGATGATGCTGATGATGATGATGATGATGATGAAGTTACAGAAACTTTCATTCCTGCCATTTTTCCAAGCTTAAAAGTATTGAACTTTTCTGAAAAGTAGCTTTAAGGGCAATTATGGCTCCTTCCTCATTATTTCCGAACTAATTAGGGCTATAAATCTCTGCAGTCGACTTCAAGAGTTGCGTTTGCATTTGGTGTTGATGTAAGTGAAGGAGAACATCATTAGGCTGAAATAAAACCTGATTAAAGTGATAGCAGAAATTGTAGCCATGACCAAATCAACCATTTATTACAATTAAAAAATACATTGCAACACTAGAGGACCTGGAATACAGCCAAAGTGGATGATAGTTGACTTATTCCCTGGTGAAGCAAAAAAAAAAAATAAAAAATTACAGAGTTTAACTGGGCAAAAATAAAAAACTTTCCTTAAAGTCTACAGTTAAAGGGAAGCTGCATGAAGCCAAAGGTGACACAACAGGGGATTGACCTTGTGAATGTTCGTGGAATCACTGTCACAAAGCGATATCCATTTGAAGCAGGCCAGCAGTAGGGGCGTCAAGTTCAATCTCCAGCCCATTTGGAGGTCGTAGAGTACGACACGTTGACAGTATTCGCCGCTGACACATATCAGTCCACAGTCCAGAGTCGTTGGCATCACCTTTGCATGCAATGATTGAGGCAGGCGCGTGTCCTTTCCGTCTGTGGTTGAGCCGTACCCAGGCCTTGTCTCAGTTGATTCTCAGTCATCCAGGTCATCCAAGGCGTGTGGTTTCCTTCTGACAACTGGACTGGTAATTTTTGGTTGAAGACGTTTCGCTACCTACCCAAGAAAGATTCTGAAGAACTCAAGAAGCTCCTTTGATAGGTAGCGAAACATCTTCAACCAAAAAATTCCAGTCCAGTTGTCAGAAGGAAACCACACGCCTTGGGTACCGAGACCTGGTGGCCCCAACGCTTGGTGGAGGGAATCTCAATGAATGTGTGGATGGTGGGTGTCTACCTCGAGATGTAAACCAATGGTAAAACTCAAGGTTGAAAGGGCAGATTAGTCTGATAAGCTTGTCCAGTTCTGAAACATGATTCTTTGGATAGATGCAACCAATATGAACTTATAGCAGAACGATGGGAAGATATGAGTATAGAAAAGGAAAAGACCAACCCATTAACCAAAGTGTTCCACATCATCCACCAAACATGGTGAACACAAGCAAGCATGCATGGCCACCAGCGCAACTGGGTGTTTATTGGTGAGGTCTGTGGGCTTTTCCACCCAAACCCAGTGGCTCAACATGGGCTTTAACACCCGAGCCCAGAGGCTCATCAGCGCCAGTGCTTATCCCCAGTTTCTGTAGCTTCAACTCCTCCTGGTTGGGACACTGGTCTATCACAGGTTACCTTCCCAGTATCTTTATTGGTACCCATTTATACTGCTGGGTGTAGTAGAGGCACACTTGTGGTTAAGATCTTGCCCAGGGGTCTTAGCACAGTGGGGTCTCACTGAGATTCAAACCCACGACCTCCTGATCATGACCCCAGCACTCTAACCGCTACGCCACTGACCTCTGGGTGTTTATTGATGTGACTACTAATACCAGGATGTGTTTTATATTTGTGTTCTATATTTTCTGTTCAGTTAAGTAAAGTACAAAAGGAAAGTGATCCAAAACATGCCACATTCATGTATTCAAAAATGATGCTTACAATTTTAATTATGTAGTTTTTCTTATTACATTTGTGCCTATAATAACCAGGAGACAATGTAAGAATGGCTCTAATTTCTAAACAGTTTCTTCAGTATTGCCTATGAATCACCTTGAATAGAAGATGAAAGGTTAAACTTTAATCACAGCTTGATGACTTAATTTCGTATCTCTTGTGACTGCGTACAGAGGCCCAATTACCAAAATTGTCAGCGTATTAACGCGTATGGACCCGACTGTGTCCTTAGATGCACACTGATAGCTTTGATGCTAGCTACGTCATGCAGCATGATGACATAGTAATACAAACTTTAATATGAGCGGTTATGGGCTTGACTGGAGTTGAAAGAGAGAGTATTTGTTTGATATTGCTCAGTATATAGTCAGTAGCTTGAGATTTGGAACTTCTTCAATGGTTTAAATGTAACTTCGGGAAGCAAAAACAGTAAACTTTTTTCTTGGATAGGTAGTTTAAGTTTAAGGTAGGTTAAAAGTCCAAATACAGTGGAACCTCGAGATACGAAATTAATCCGTTCCGGAGTGGCTTTCGTATCATGATTTTTTTCGCATAATGAA
>JAQNCB010000013.1:3314700-3324923 GCA_030068295.1 Euristhmus nudiceps
ACATGCAAACTCCACACAGAAACGCCCAGGCTGGGAATCGAACCCAGAGCCTTCTTGCTGTGAGGCGGACATGCTAAGCACTGCGCCTCCATGCCACCTTGGCGTGACCTGATGCTTAGAGAGGTGGTTTGTTGGCAGGATGCAGGAAGGAAATGTGTTCGAAAAACAGCAATTGCGTTTTCGGGAAACGTCCTACATTATGGTACAGGACGGTCTGGAAAATGAGCTCGGCTGTGGAGCGATGTGAGAATTAAGAATTAAGAGAATTAAGATGTCGGGGCTTTCCACAGGACCAGCCGATCCTTCAAAAAATATATTTTTATACCCCAAGTCCATTTCAGAGCCTGTTCTTGTAAAAAAAAAAAAAAAAAAAAAAAAAAAAAAAAGTTGAATCAGTACTTTTACTTTGACCAGACTCTTTTTTGTCCAACTCTGTGAACTTCTGAGCACTTTGAATGCCTTTGGTCACAAGGTACGAGTCCGATAACTTTCCTCTGTTTAAAGTGCACCGAGCATCGTGCCTATCCTTCAGGTTTGTTCGTTAGAGGCTTATGACTTCAATTTTTTGCTCGAAAGACTTGAACGCAATCTGGGCATTTGGTACCGTCCGGCAGAACCACATGCAGCAGTCCAGCAACCAAATATACGATGAAAACAAATAAAAGGTCACAGTGACTTCATCAAGTAGGATTCTGTATTGCGGCTGGTGCTGTTGTGGTTACGGTGCTGGGCTCATGATCGAGAGGTCACGGATTTGAATCCCTTTTAGACCCCCCACCATGCTGAGACTCCTGGGCAAGGTTTGAACCACAAGTGTGCCTTTGTCCACCAAGCAGTATAAATGGCTACCAATGCCATCCAAGAGGAGATGAACTCCTCGTAGCCTCATGCTACAGAACCCGGGGATAAGCTCCAACTCTGATGAGCCGGTAGGCTCGGGTGTAAAAAGCCCAAACCAGCAGCAGACTATGGTCTGAAGAACAGCTGTGTTGGCTTTTATTCAGATCCGATCGTTTGTGTTCGAGTTATTGTATGGAAACCTTGTGCGTCCACCCAGCCGCCGGTGTACAGTGCGATAACACAATGCATCACGTCCTTCAAATGGCTGTAGAAAAATATGATTCAGTCTTTGTTGAGATCAAAAAGTGAGCGAGGGGTCTCACTGTTAATGTGGTTTCCTTGGTGATGCACCTCCATGAGTTTGTGGGGCGGAGCTTGTGAAGGAGCACTGATGGGAGGTGTTTGGTTAATTGTGGTGTCAAGTTGAAATATCAAGAATCTTGGAATTGACCACTCCCACTTTGAGGGCTGGTGGCATGGTGGTCAGGGTGCTGGACCCATGATCAGGAGGTCGTTTCCAAAACAAAATGTTTTTACTCGATGAAACAACATATGTATACAAACAAAACAAGTGAAGAGCACTACAGCGAGGCGGCATGGTGGAGCAGTGGTTACTGCGTATGCCTTACAGCTGGAAGGTCCTGGGTTTGATTCCCGGGATCGGATGTTTCTGTGTGGAGTTTGCATGTTCTCCCTGTTCTTGCATGGGTTTCCTCTGGGTACTCTGGTTTCCTCCTACAGTCCAAAGCAGCCCGAGATGTGAATGGTTCTATGTGTGTTGGACCTGCAATGTAATGGCAGTGGTGACCTGGTGGTAAGGTGCTGGATAGGGGGTTCGAGTTGTGACCCCATTGTTTAAATCCTTTGCTTTGTAAAGTCGCACGCTATGGACAGGCGTGAATTGAATTGAATGGTCTGGCAAGCTGTTCAGGGTGTACCCTGCCCTCACCTTGAGTTGGCTGAGATGGATGCCAGCCTCCAAGTGACCCTAATTAGGATTAAGCAGCTTAGAAAAATGAATGAATGGATGAATCTCATAGAATCAGAAGAAAAAGACGTGTTTGTTGTTGATGAATTTTGTGAGTGTATAAATTATTGTGAATAATAAATAGGAATAAATCCATCAGACCTGGAATGTAGCTTTATTCTTCATTTTTTTTCTTATTAGTTGTTATGCCTGGAGGCAGAAGCATCCGGATAACTGCACTGAATTGCAAACCATGCCCCATTACATACCTCTCTTAATCCGAGCATCTGACACGTTATATTTTAATTTGCTGTTTTGCCGTTTTCATCATTTTCAGTGAATTAATGAAAACAAAACGGTGCTCCTGTTATTTCAGAAATGCACTCATGCTCTCAGTGGCTCTGTTTTTTTTTTTTTAATATCTCATACAGCCTTAAGGCAAATCGATTTCTGTTTATTTTGCTCTTGATTTCGTGTAACTTTGCCGCAACGTTATTTTTTATTTATTTTTTGACCATATATGGCGTAGGACGCTTTCTTTCTTCCGCAGCCCCTCGAGCATTGATAACGCCTACGAATCTGTTCACATGACCTGCCAACCTTCTAAACCTTCTGAACCCTCACCATTTCTCTTCGAATAATCCACATGAATAACCGACCGGACCTTTTTTTGTGTGTTTTGATCTCAGACAGGAACGTACGCTACCGTGGCTGCTTCAGGAGACCCGCGAACACGACCGCCGTGTCGCCGATTCACATGGTTCAACCAAACCTCACCTCCCAGATGTGCATCGAGACCTGCATGGACAAGGTGTTGCATCGCTGTTGTCTATCATTCCAAAGCATATCTAAGCTTCATTTTTCTACTTGTCGCACTGGATGGTTCGCATCGGCGTTCCAGTTTCTCCTGGCACAGTTTCTGCTGCAGTCCTTCTGAAAACAATCCACTTGTTTAAACATTAATGTGGCCCTTAAGACAATCAATTAATGCGATAATCAATTGTGCATGCTACTTGCTGAGTGGTGTTATTCCAGAGTAATTGGAGAACCCGCGGTTCGATGCTAATGCGTTGCTACGCTCTACCCACAGGGTCAATTGATTGTCAACTGAGAAACTAATTTTGGTGTTTGAAAGTGCTTTCTGCTATTAGGGGTGAAAAATAAATTCAACTGCATATAATGATGCAGAGAAAAAGCCTTGATCTATATTCTTGGAGAAAAACAGTGATATTTTCTTTTCTTTCTTTTTTTTTTTGTTATTACAGGTGCATGAAACACTGAAAGCTGACGAGCTTCCATGCATTTATTGTCTCCGCTCTCCTTTCTCTCATTAGGAGTTTCCTTTCGCCATGCTGAGTGCTCCGGAGTGTTTCTGCGGCTACGCCACTTCATTCTTCCCCCTTCATGATCCGGCTGACGAACACCACTGCGCCCGGATCAACAGCAGCCTGGCGACTGAAAAGCCACACCCCTACTTCCTGCAGGTCTATCAGACGCCTGTGCAGGGTACGAGGCACTCCGAGTGCTAATCATGTGCTGCCTGGAGCAAACATTGAGCATGAGGACAAAATAGTGTTAAAGAAGGAAATCAATTACCAGGACTTTTATTTCCCACCCATGCATGGGTTTCCTCAGGGTAGGTCAGTTTTCTCCAACAGTCTAAAGATGTGCACATTTGGTCACCTGACCTCTAAATTGCCCCTAGGTGTGATTTGTTGTTTGTGACAATGTTCATCCGTGTTCAGGGTGTAACTTGAGCTCTCACCAGAAGTCAGATAGGATTAGCTCCAGTTTCCTTTATGATGCTGACGGATAAGTGCGATAGCTATGGATAGGTGGATGGATGGATGGAGTGTTTTCTTTGCGGGCTGTATTTTCTACAAAGACTGTTTGCACCATGAGGTCACATGATCACGTTCCAGTCACAACACGGCATCCAGGTGGATGCTGGAGTACAGAAACAAAGCTGGTTCTTATGTCACTTCAGGGTGAACTTAAAAGATCCAAGAACAATTTTGAACTAATAATTGCGAAGTATACAATAAGCTACTATTTTTAATATTTTGTGACTCCGAAAGTATTTAATGTCTGGGGGAGGGACACTGATACGTACACTATAAGAATAAAAACAGGGCGATTCTGTGTCAAATCATCCATTTTCAGGAAACTTTCCACAACCTCAGATTTCCCTCAAAAATATATATTTGAATCGACATCATAAAAAAACCTTAACCTGAAAATTTTAGCAAGATCGGACAATTACTAATGAGCTGGCAGCGATTTAAAGTTTGACAAACGTCGTCATTTTCAGGTGATTTTGTAGCCACAAGCTAAAATTGCATTTTCAATGCTTTATAAATCCTAAAGTATCCATAACAGAATCAGGAAATGTCACATACAATTAGATTCAAAGTTATATCCGAGCTATTTTTGATGTACTCTCAAAAAATGCTTTTTTTTTTAATAATTGCTTAATTTAATCCCACACTTTTAAGACATTGTACTTATTTTTATCTTTTATTTACTCTAATGTGTGCATGAGAGTGTGTCTATGTCCTGAGGCGTATTTGCATCCCAAATATGGAAATGTTTAGCTATGTTACCTACACCATTCTATCCTCCTGTCGTGATAGACTCCAGATGTACAGAGCGAAGATTCTTACCAGAAAAATCCAGCCGGTTGGTGGCCCTGTCCAGTTTTCCTGGAGCAGGAAACACCTGGGTGAGACACCTGATTGAGCTAGCTACGGGATATTACACCGGCAGCTACTACTTCGATGGCACACTTTATAACCGAGGTAAACAGACCCGACTTTTTCTTCTGACTGTATTCATTTTATATAAATGTGTCAATCCATGTGATATTACTGAAGACCTCTCAACTGACCATCTCAGATTTGTTTTAAACTTTCACAGATTAATGATACAAGTCCAACTAAACAGTGTGCAAAATTTTAGCGTTGTATCTTCACTAGTGTTTGAGATACAGGGGTTTGAAATTGTGGGGCATGGCTCATATTTTACTGTTGAATCACATGCCATATAAAAGCTAAGAAGTTACATAAGTCATAACATTTGAACTATTTAGGCTAGCTACATGAAATTTTATGGAGTTGTTCTTGGCAACAAAATGTCTTTAACTGCTGTAAATGAAGTTTTAGAAATGTATATTTACCATTTTATAGCTTGTTAAAATCTGTAAAAAAAATTCATGATAATTTTGTGCTTTGTGCATTTTTGGCCCTCTCTATCTTCTCATTTAAATGTGTCATACATTTCAATTTCTGATATTTATTTCTCATATTGTAGTACTCTTTTGGTAAATAAGTGCTATTGGGATTGTAGCATTAATTTGAGATGGTGAGTTGTAAACCTTTTCTGAAATCTGGTGATTTGAGGTGGATTCATTCTAATATAACATTCAAAATGTAACACCTTACACACTATATATATATAAATGTGATTTCCATTTCATTGCTGAGGCTAAACATTACTTACATTGACTTATTCATTAATTAATTTATTTTCAAAGCCATCTAATTAAAACAGTTTAAATATGGAGTAGAATAGCGTAGCGGTAATGTGGCTACGGCAAAATGTTAGCGATCTAGGTTTAACCTTCGGTTTATGTGAGATTTTGATTTTATTCATAGCTCTATAAATACATGACTAACACATTTAAATTAATTTAAATTAATTAAATGTAATCAGCCTTCTTTTCAGAGATGTGAAGCAAGACCAATATCCATTTAAAAATCCTTTTGAAGAATTATCTATTCATCCATCTATCCATTCATCCAATCATACATCCATCTGTTTGTGTGTTTATCCATTTAGCTCCATATCCATCCATCTATCTGTCCATCTATCCATTCATCTTAGTATCCATATGTTCATTCAGCCCTCTATCCATGTATCCATATATAGATATATTAATCTCTGTCCATCTATCTATTTATTCATCCATTCATCTAGGAAATGATTTGAAATAAATAATGGGAAGAAGATCTCTTTGTCTTGATGGAAGACGTTTCTATTTCATCCATAAAGTCCAGAAGGTTCCATTCAAGAGTGGTTTTAGCATTCTTAAAGAAAAAAATCACCTTCACTTCCTTAATGCACTCAGGACGAGTAAATTGCAGACCCAGGGACAAACAGATACCAAAAAGTGGTTCGATATTCAGCTAATGAAAATGTACTCAGTATTTTATTTACCATTAGTCCCATCTCTGCCCTTCAGTGTGAAGCTGCTATGCAGGAGTCCTTTCTGAAGCCTTTACACATATTCGTCTGTTTGCTAAGTGTGAATGTGATTGAAATCGATTGGTTTAGTTCTTCTTATTGCTCATCACTAATTAAAAGAGTCAAAAGCACGCAATAAAAACGAGTGTTTAAATGTATAAAGTGCTGAATGTGTCCTTGTAAGAACTCTTTATTCACTGGCAAGAATTACTGCGGCAAAGATTCCACGCTTGTATAGAAATGATAAATCACCCAAGCATGGAAAACACGGCTAAATAAATGCCTCCGGGATTATATAAACTGCTAGTTTATTACGTGGTATGTATCACATTCAGGGTTTATTTTGGGTGTTGTTGTTGCTTTTCTTTTTGTTGTTTGTTGTTGTGTGCTGGCTCAAATCTCAGAACACAGCGAAAAGGTTTTAGGTTCGAACGGCACAGCCTCGGTGACTGCCATCTTTCTGTGTGGAGTTTGTTTGTTCTCTCATTGTTCAAACAGGTTTTATCTGGGTACGCCGGTTTCCTTCACCAATATTCAATCAACTGAAATCAAATCAGGCAACTTTTGTAGTCAGGAGAAAAGTAAGGGGTTAAAATCATCACAGGGCAACACAAACAACCATCCACACCTACAGGGGTCACGCCGTGTCAACTCACCAAGATTAGGGAAAGTCAGCTGCTTGACCATCTCAGAACCTGCAAATATGAAAAATAAAAGGTAATCATTAAAAAAAAACACTACCAATTCCATAATTTTTATTCTTGTCTTATTAAACAGAATGTTTTTAACACTGGCGCCAAACATCAACAATGAATAGATGCATATGTCAGGTCAGGAACAGAATAACTTTAGCATGAAGGCATTATGGAAGGATATTGAAACTTGGTATACAAGTAAATTATACTTATATCTTTTACTACCCTAAATTTCATCAACCCATGATTCAAGATGTCCATCTGGTCATTTGAAAATTAGTGTTATTTTATTTTATGTGTGTGTCAACTTTGATTGGAAAAACTCCCATTTATACCAGAAAACAAAGCTTTTTAAGCATTGGTGATGTCCTTCAGATATTATTATTACAATAAAATTGATCAAATAGATCATATGTATTAGAGATATATTTTTCCTAATTTTTGAAAATCCACTTTATTTACTATTTTTGAAGAAATCTTGAATTTAAGACGTCTTAACCATAAAACCGAGGCTTGTTGGCAGCACTTGCTGCAGTCTTTTCATTCACTAGAAGCATCTGAACATCTGCTGAAAACTTGAAGACACGATGACATACAGTATATTTCCAGCGATATAAACATCTGAAAGTGGGCTCTTCTTCAATTTCCAACCGGCCCGTAATTTATTGAAAATAGCCAGTGGGCAAAAAAGTTGGAATTCCAGCTAACAAAAATTGGCAGATGGCAATTTCTGATGCCAAAGATCATTCCTCCGATATTTCAAGAGATTCTTGGAGATGAGAAGAGATGGTTATGCAAATACCTTCAGTGAGGTGATATGGAATGACCCGTAGGCAATTTGGTGGCAGATGTGGCCTAATGATTAGAGATTCAGCTTTGGGACCGAAAAGCGAATTCAACTCCCGAACAAGCAGGAAATTACCGGTAATGAACTTTTGGAGGAGACTTTTATGTAGCTGATAGTTTCATAAAGAAAGACAATTAAACTGTCCAAAAAAAATATCATGAAACCAGAGATAAATATTTAAATTTAAATATGTAAATATTTAAATATTTTTTAAAAAATAAGAATAAAATAAAAGGTAAAGCTAATATCTTACAGAGCGGTGAATGCTAATGAATGTAGCCAACTTTGAATGCTAAAGAATGTAGCCAGTTTTTAACATGTTCATAGTTGTAATGTTTTATTTATTTATTTATTTATTTATTTGGATCACTAAGTAGATAATTCCAGTGGTAGGGAGGGTTTACTGATCCTTTTGTATAGGGTTGGGGCCATCAGTAGGGTAAGTGTGGTTCAATTCAAAGATTCGACTGATATTCACCTGGAATTTCACCAGGAATTGAGAAAAACATCCCAAACAATCTCAATCAGCCTCAAAGGAGTGGCAGATAGTTACTAATTCTCGCAAACGTCATCGCTAATATTTGCTAACAGTCCATAATGTTTGCCATCTGTCATTCGCGAAAACTTGCAAAAATCTGTATGAATGTTGCTAATTGTTGCTAACTATCGCTAATGGCTGATGCTAACCCTGATTTTCATTAGATTCATCAAAAAAAGTTGACGAGTCCAAAAATCACAATGTTTGTTAGCATTCGCCGGTCTCTGAGATACTAGCTCAATGAAAACAAAAATTCTTGACCTGTTATCATTAACCTGGTGAGTGAAGGAGCTCCGTTACTCAGATTGCTCTAAACTTCATGTTCTTCAACTGAAACAGGACTCTGAGCTTCACCTGCGTCACATCTTAAACCTCTCTCCTTCTGTACAGGCTTCAAGGGCGAGAAGGATTACTGGAAAAGTGGACGCACCATCTGCGTGAAGACGCACGAGAGCGGCAAGCGCGACATCGAGATGTACGACTCAGCCATCCTGCTCATAAGGAACCCGTACCGGTCTCTCATGGCCGAGTTTAACCGCAAGTGTGCGGGACATCTCGGCTACGCCTCGGACCAGCACTGGAAGAGCAAGGGTATTGCCATGACATCACAGTTTTTTCACCGTCTCATTGGCCAAAAGAAAAATATATATATATACTTACAGGCTTGAGTTCTGATTGGTCACAACGTCCTGCTTAATGTTTTTATAATATGATTCTTCTGAACACTCGATTCTGATTGGTCCATCACAGTTTTCAGGATTTTTGTATTTATTTCTATTACACTCTTACTAATTAAGCATAATTTATGGAAATCCATGTTTCCTAAATAGCCGAAGTAGCCATGTCGGGGTTTATTTTGCGATACTGCGCAACTTACTGTGCATTATCCCCAGTGCTATAGTGGTCAAAAATAAGTGAGTACACAATGGCAGCGAAGCAAACGAGGCGTGCAGAGTGTGGAGCGGGGGGTGCTTTGAAATTATTTGGCACTTCATCTCCGCGTCTGGGAGGGGCTTTGAAACTATTTAGCACTTCATCTCCGCTTTTTATTTACACATTCGCGGAAATTTACGTTGATCAACTCTAAAGTAGACCAAATTAAGTCAGTACACGCAACTCAGCCACTAAAACAAGTGGGTATATGGCATGTTCCGGCGTGTACCCACCACTACAGCACTGTACGAAACATACCAGTTGTGCGATGGGAAATGCCATCATAGCTCCTTCTCTTGGAATTTTGAACATGTTCAGATGTTTTTGTGTCTCGTAGGTAACTCTTGACAGCAGACCCATTTCCTAGGTTTGTTGTGCAATACCTTACGATATCCTACAGCTGGGTTATGATATATTTATGAATTTTATACGCTCTAAGGCTCATTTGATGCGCTCAGAGTTCAGTTTTCCTACAGTAGTCCTCAGTGTTAAACCAACGGAATTTCCTTATATAGCCACATGGAAACAACATTTATAAAACAGTGCGTGTGTATTAGAGGGATGTTATACAAAGATTGATTCAGTACTCGCATCACTTTCATACGAACCTCGCACGATTTTCCCTCAGATGTTCAGGATGTGAATCAGATGTGAACAAAACTACGCAGCTTTCAAATCTACCTCACCAAAACTTACATCAGGGGCAGGGGTAGGGGCAGGGCTGGGTCAGACTCCGGATTACTGAGTGAAAGGTCAGGGTTCAAGCCCCAGGCCCACCAATCTGCCACTGTCGACACCTGAGTAAGGTGACAAAATGTATAAATATAAAAAAGGACTGTCTGTCAAATGCTTCACTTAATTACGAATAATAATAATTATAATAATAGTAATAATAGCAGGTTGTCTGTAAAAGTACATCTTCAGAAAGGAGTCTCCGTTGTTAGTACTTTGGAATATTCAGTTTGTATATATATATATACCTCGCTCGTACGGACTAAGAGGGGAGTCCTGATTTTTTTGGGGGGGCGTGGCTATGCTCCATACTGAATACTGTACAAGTAAAATCACCTCAAAGTTCTGTAAGAGCACAGTAGTACTGAACATTTAACTCCCAAATAATACATTTATATTGTACCTGTACAGTAAATACATGTAATACAT